>UCOK01008879.1:0-22219 GCA_900474325.1 Synergus umbraculus
GTGTGTGTGTGTGTGTGTATGTGTGTCACGATCCAGCAATTTCTTGAAAACGCGTAGAGATAAATTGATGAAATTTTGCATAGTTATTCCACTATATACCTAGTTGAATTTCTTACAAGGGTTTAACAAAATATTTAATTTTACAAGTTTTATGTACTTTTATAATTTTCGTAAAATTCATTTTTCCAATATAACTTCTCAAATATTGAGAATTTAAAGCTGATGTAACGAAAATGAAGATTCCTTTCATCGAGACGAATCGATTGACCTATATGATTAATGCATTTCCTTAAAAAATGAGGAAGTTATGTTTATTTATAATTTTGAAAGTTAATTTTTCGACTATAATTTCTGAAATAATTAAAATTTAAAGCTGATGTAAAGAAAATGAAGATTCTTTGTGTCTCGATGAATCAATTCATCTAAAAGATTAATGCATTTTATAAAAAAATAAGAAAGTTATGCTTTATTGTAATTTTCGAAAATGAATTTTTTAAATAAAACTTCTCAAGTAATCAAAATTTAATGCTGATGTAAAGAATACTTAATGCTTCCTCTATGAGGAAGCAAATGATATTTGCTCACAGGAAGCAAAGTGCTCATTGAATGAGTACAAAAGTTGATACAACTTGACAGCTAGTTAAAAATATATTTGTTGTAAAATGATGAATTTTTTAACAAGTATCGATGTTTTTACATATTTTCCCCAAATTTCAATTTTTATCTTAAAAGTTGTTAAAGATTGATACTAACAACAATTTAATTGTTTAGTAGACACTCCAAAACATAACGCTGAATTTTAATCGATCTTTTGAAAACCCGAAATAGTTTAAAATCTGAATAAAACTTAGAAGACCCATGTCTGTAATCGGAGGGTTAAAACTTTTTGAAACCCCAAAAACCACTTGCACTTTTTGTAAACCCCTAAAATCTTTTTAAATAACTCGAAATTATTTTCATTTTGAAATCCCTTGATATTTTTTGTAATTTTTTAAACCTATTCAAATTTTTCTTGATTTCTCAAATTTCCTAAAATCTTTAAGGGCATGTATTACTTACCCGATTCCTACCTTACCGACATTTTTTCTCTGTAACGCTACGTCTACATTTATTGAGATACCACATTGAAAATCTTTATATTTGAATCTAAAGCCTTAAGGTACGTTTGTCTGGTCCTAAATATTGACATTTTAAATAAAAAAATTTTTTCAACAATTTTTTTTTTATTTTTACAAAAATTTAAGACCAGACAAACATACATTAGCATATTTTCTTTAATTTTATAAATTTTCAACTTGATATCTTTGGAAATGTAGACGTAGCGTTACAGAGAAAAAAATGTCGGTAAGGTAGGGATCGGGTAAGTAATACATGCCCTTAAAAGTCTAATGAAATCCTATAAAATTTTGTGAAATACAAAAATAAGATTTAAAGTTTAATTTTACTAAATATTGAAATTAATGTTATAAAAAGTACATGCATAACGAAGCGAATTACACGCTTAACGCCCGTGTATTTCTCATAATTTATTATACATAGTTAATAATTCACAATTATTTATTTACGTACTTATGAAACTAAAGTTAAAAAATTTGGTTTTCAGTGTAAACGTGACGTTTGTCAAGGCATGCGGAGAAAGAATAGAGGCGAAAGGAAAAGTGGGTGACAGCTTTCTGGACGTTGTTGTGAATAATGATCTAAATTTGGATGGTTTTGGTAAGCTCATAGCATATAAAAGTAAACTTCTTTCAGATCACTGCTAAGCTGATGTAGCGAATTCAACCAAACTGGCATAAAACACCGGCTTCCTGAGATCTGCACCCAGAAAAAATGTTTGTTTGAATCAAATAAACGTATATTTGCTACAGAGCCAAAGAAAAAAAAATATCTGAGTTAAATAAAATGTATTTGATTCAAAGATATTTTTTCTTTGAATTAAAAAGAAAATTTCTTTGAATCAAAAAAAAAAATCAAAGAAAAAATATCTTCATCCAAACTTTTTTTCTGGATGTGGAAGCTTCCTCTTCCTCTAAAATACCAGAAATTCTGTTTTCTCCGGGTTAATAGATAGGCCTCGTTTTGAGCACGTTCTGCATAAGGTCTATTAAAGTGCCCTCATGCTTTCCTTCCTTAAAAATTTTATTTAGTTGCACTTGCAGTCTGATTTTCAAAAATGTCTATTTTTCTTTATTGGCAGTATTTTATTTACGTATTTTTCCTATTTTTAGCTCATTTACCAATCTTCTAAGAAATTTTCATTGACCAAAGGTTGAATCGCTTTCAGGTGCCTGCGAAGGGACATGTGCGTGCAGTACATGTCATTTGGTCATACCACAGGAAATTTACGACATACTTCCAGAGGAACCTTCAACTGAAGAAATTGATATGTTGGACTTAGCACCAGAAATCTCTCCAACGTAAGTTCAATTTATATTGAATTGTATGTGGGGCGAAATTTACCAAGTGTATCCGCCTAATTTTTTGTCTTCAATCTTTTTGAAACTCCACTGAATTGTAGCTCTAGTACGATTGGTTGACAACATATAGGGGGTCGAATTTTTGACGTTTTAATACGCGCACCGTTATTCAATCAGTCATAACTTCTGCTAAGATTGATTAATTTTTCAATCATAGGTTTTTACAAGTTTTTTTGTGAGCTTTTTTAATTTAATTTTTTGTGAGTTTTTTAATTCTTTGAAATTTTATTATATGTATTGATATGGTTTTTAATATCGTAAAATTCTTAGACATCTCTTATTTTTCTTTTATTCTTTGTAATCCCTAATATACATGAAATTTCCTTGTAACAGAATCCCTATAGAAATTTTTTGAAATATCTTGGAATTTTTTATAACTCTTTTGAAACTCTTTTTAATCACAAAGAATACCTAAAATTTATTATTAATCCTCTCAGTGTTAAAACTCACATGATTTCCTTTAAATCGCTTGAAAATTTCTAAAAACTTTTAAAACACCTTAGAATCGGGTCAAATGCATTAAATTTCTCTTTCATCTCTCAAAATCGTGATAAACCTCTTAGAACCTTGTAAAATCTTTTTAAATTATTGGAAATATTTATAAACTCACTGAAATCTCATTAAATTATTTTAAATTTTGTATATTCCTATCCATTCTATTCTAACTTTTTTTTTGAAGTCTTATAAAATCTGTGTGAATTGTTTGTAATCTCAAAATCGTTAAAAATCTCTTAAAATCTTGATAAAACTCTTAAAACTCCTTAGAAAAAAAAAACTCCTTAAACCTAGTAGTTCGTAAAAACCCTTCGGAATCTTCTAAAATGTATTAAATTACCTTGGTAATAAATTAATGTCAAATTGGCTTAAGGCAAATAAACTGTAACATGGAAACTTCAATATGGACAAAATGAATGAATAAAATACTTTATTATTATTATTAATTGATAATTTGTATTGATTTCAGATCTAGACTTGGATGTCAAGTCAGGCTGACGAAAGAACTTGAGGGGATTGAAGTGCAGGTACCACGTACCATTAATGATTTAAGATCAACCGACTGATAGAACAATTTTATCGTAAATAGTTATAAATACAGGTGCACAACCAACTTTATAAGGACTGTGACCTTTTTTAGTAAATTCTTAAAGATAAAGAAGTATGACGCAAGCAATTGAGAGTAAAGTATAATGATTAAGTTTATGAAAATAGCGAACCTTTTATAACTTTTAAAAAGAATTTAAATTACAAACTCTATAATTAATCATAGTTTTCGTTACGAATTTTACTTTATCCATAAAAATATGTAGAATTGACTAAAATCGAATAATTACTCGAGTTTTAGCAACCTTATTTTCATTAGAAGATAATGTACAATAATTAGAATTTTTTAAGATATAGTCATTTTTTTCATTGTACTTTTTCTTTTCGCGCGTCATTATATTTTTGCATATTAATCTTAGAGAAGACTACTATTTTTGTAAACAACTGCCGACTACGTCGTAATTTTTTTTTATTTAATCTTTGTCGATTTTTGAACATTGTCTTTTATTTATACAGTGAATTCTTGTACAGAATATTGTATAACAGTAAATAATAATATAAAATTTACAAATACCTACAACAAAAATTTACTTTTCGGATTTAATAAAATTAATATCAATAGTTTGTTACCAAAATATGAACTCTATATTGCACATTTTTTTTGACTTATGTCCCAATTTATTCATCGTTTTAAATCTCCTTCTATAGAAATTTGTATTTTTTAAATGAATTCTCGAAATGTATACATTCAATAAGAATTATTTCAAGTAAATAATTCTTTTTAATTGATACAATTTCGAGGATTCAGTTTCGAAAGTAAATTAATTTTTAGAAGAAGACTTAAAACAGTGAATAAATTGGAGTATAATGCTTTAAATTAATAATAAAAAATAAATCTATATTTTTTCTTTCATTTTGATAACATTTATTGCACGTTTTGCAATAAATAAAAAAGCCTGAAACGATCTTCAGAATTGTGTTTTACTTGACAAGAAACATAGTTTGCGAATCATTTTTAAATATAAAATTGAATTATGTAAAGTAATCTCTTCAAATTTCTAGTTATGAGTAGTTAAAAAATATGTTATCCGATCTCTACCTTACCGAAATTTTTTTCTCTGCAACGTTACAAAAGATACGTTACTTATAAATTTATTGAGATATCAAATTGACAATTTGTGTAATTAAAGTTAAAAGATTGAGGTAAGTTTTTCTGATCCTAAATATTTACATTTATAAAAACAATTTTTGTAAAAAAATTTTTTTATATTTTTATAAAAATTTAAGACCAGATAAACATACATTATTTTTTTGAAAAAGTAAAAATTGTACAAAAAACCCGGCTTATCTAAATTTGCTCATTTGGTAATTAACACATGCCCTTAAAAGAGGAATCAAAATGCCTCTTTATTCGTTAATTGTAGATTTATTGTTTAAATTATTGAATTTATATTTTATATCGTTAAAATCTAATCTCGGCTGTTGAATAAATTTAGAAAATGTATTGTAAATGTTTATACTTTTTTCCAATGTTTATAAACACCGAATTGTTAAAAATATACTAATTGTACAAAGAATGTAAAATAATGTTGAAATTATACCACATTGTGTGAAAGAATGATAGAGATGTATTATATGTATATGTATGCCTTGTTAAAGAAATTAAAAATAAAATTTTTCTCATCCGAAGTAAGCTCAAAATATTGTACAAGTTTTAATTAAAAATTATTGTAGAAAGAATAAGTTTAGATTAAAATTCAAAACTATGTATTGAAAACGTTCAGGTTTGAAAAAATCCACACTAAGTCATTCAAAATTCGACAATTTTATATTTTTCAGCAAATTGTAAAGGGTTTGAAAATAGTCCAAGGTATCGAGGTCAATCCGAAACTTTTCAATTCGAATTAATCCAATGCTAATTCAAACGAATTTTTATTCCAAATCCATCTGAATGACAATTCTGCTTTATGCATCATTCATATCAGTTGTAAACGATTAGAAAAACATTTCAGTAAGTATTTATTCATATTTAAATGAATACGAACTCTCGCATTAAAATTTATTAATTTTGCTCTAAACTTTTATGATATTCAATTGCATTAAACAGCACCCAAAGAAATTCCAACTTTCGCTTTAAAAACTATTGGGTTGCGCCTCACTGTGCAATTGTCGTAAAACAGAATTTTAGACAACACCTCATGAATTTAAAGCAATAATTTTTAATTTGATATTTTTTGCATGGTCTGTGTTTAATCCGCAAAAACTTTTCAATTTGAATCAATTTAATACTGGGTCAGATTGATTCGAATATAAATTCTAGACAATCCTTAGATTTTATCGGATAAATCGGATAGAAATAATAGGCGGATCGCAGATTGAATTGGATTGATTCGTATATGAATGTTGAGCTTAGATTTTGAACTTTTTGTTTACACAAAATTAATTTAAATTAAACATTATTTCGCTCTAAAGTCACACTTCTATTTTTAAAAAGTTTTACCAGAAAAAAATATCTATTAAAAAAAATTTGTTGAATAAAATGAAGCGATTACATTTTTAAGTTAAAATTTGAATCGGAATTTTGAAAATTAAGTTTTATGGTAGATTTATAAAGTAGGCGGGGATGTAAAATGATTGAGTTTTGTGCTGTACGAAAGTATTTGATATATTGCTCTCCGAGTTACAATTTGAAAATAATTTATTTAGTTTATTAATCGTGTCCTTTCCAAGTACACACTATGTAAGCCACGAAGTAAGGCAGTACAGATATAAAGCTAAAACACTTTTCTACTGTATGCACAATATTTCGTATTGAAATAATTTAACTTAATTAACTTTAAAATTAATCGTTAATATAGTATCTTTTGCTTCACTACTTACAAGGTGCCGGAAATACTATTTATTATTATGTAATTTACATATTTTCATTTTTATAACTTCGATGCATGGAAAAAAATTAAAAATTTAAAATAGACTTAGAAAAACTTATCCGATCCTTACCTTACTGACGTCTATTTGGTCCTAAATTTTTATTAAAAAAAAAAAATTCAAAATAATTTTTTTTATAAATTTTAATATTTAGCACCAGATTAATTTTAGAAATTTTCAATTTGATATCTCAATAAATAAATTTACTAGTAACGTTATAGAAAGAAAGGCAAGGTAGAGATCGGATAAGTAATGTATGCCCTTAAGGATCTTCCAAGTTCTAATCTCAAAATTTGAATTCTTCATTTTCCTTAAAAAATATTATAATTCGATATTTTATTGCTCTGTAGTGAAACTTATTTTTTAAATAAGAGTGTGCCTACAGAGTTAAAATAGTACATTTTGATACTAGTGCAGAAATGTGACTTTAGTTTTGTGTGAAAAGGACACACAAGGCTAAAATTGCATTGTGAAATAAACTGCAGAAATCGAATTTTGAGGATAGTACTTGGGTCTAATACCCTTAATATAAGATCGTAATAATTCGCTGATGTTCTTAAATAACTGTGGATGATTTTTATTATGTATTAAGGCCATGTAAGACTTACCCGATGCCCACCTTACCGGCATTTTTTCTCTGCAACCTTTACTCGGGTCTTAAATTTTTGTAAAAATAAAAAATTTTTTTTTATAAATGTTAATATTTAGGACCAGACAAGCGTATCTTAATGCTATAGCTTTAATTTTAGAAATTTTCAATTTGATACCTCATTAAATGTAGAAGTATCGTTGTAGAGAAAAAAATGTCGGTAAGGTAGGGATCCGTTAAGTCTTACATGGACTTAAAGAACAATTCATTTTTAATTTATTCAAACATTTTTGTGATTACGTTCAGTCTATAATATATGATTGTTCTAGTAATCTAGGCGGATCGAATTATTATTATACGTACGATAATATAATGTACTTGATGATTTCCTTCACTAATTTTTGTAATATATATAAATAACAGTATTAATAAAACTCTGTGGTTTGAAGGCATTTAAAAGTTCGTAATTATAATCACAACTTTAATTGGCAAGAACTTGAATTTTTCCCCTTGTAACATTTTGTTTTTTAAAAAACATAATTATATGAATTATTAATATACATTTACGAAATGCGCAATATTAAGGGCGTTGTGCTTAATTTCTAGCCTCAAAATTCGATTGTTTTATTATATGCAAAAAGTACTTAAGGGTGTTGGAGCGCCCGACGAAAAGTCATTTCGTAGACTTTATTTTAAGGCCGCAGAAATACACAGTTTTAAGTGCCGTTCCGCAGGGAAGTGTTTCTCGATGTGAGGAATGGTGCTTATTCATTGCTTTTCAGAAAAACTAATTTCTTTAATTATTTTAGCTAAACAAATTAGTTTTTGCAAAAAACAATAAGTAAGCACCCTTCCTCATATCGAGAAAGACTTACTTCCCTGCCAAACGGCACTTAAAACCGTGTATTTTTGCGGCCTCAAAATGAAATCTGCGAAATGACTTTTCGTCTGGCGCTCGCTCCAACACCCACATTTATACTTGAAAAATGAATAGATACTAATACAAAGGGAAAAATTATCTGATTATAATATTTTTTTAAGGCAACTGATAAAATCAAATTTTGACATTAGAATTTTGATTCAACACCCTTAAAATAAGCTGATGTGAAATTTACTACAATTTCATCTTCGTGTAGCTTTGAATTTGTATTTTTGCTTACGTATATTTTTTATCCTAATAAAAAATCTATTGTACAATAGGAATTGAGTCTGTATTCGCGTTTACAAAATAATATAAAAATCATACAAAACAATTATGACGATTATTTTTTGTAAATTTGTAAGAAGAACAAGATTGTGAACTGTTAAAAGCCTGACAATAAATAATTCTCGTAAACAAAATAATCGCGATTTTTGTAAAGAAAATAAATGCAGTTGGCAACATTCATTAAATTGTAAAAAAACTCGTGTTAAATTAAACTCTTTTTCACGCACGCACTCACACACACACAGTCCTTTATGTATACATGATATTAATTATACCGCTAATTTCTGTACAATAATAATTAGAGCTCGAATCGAACTTTCATCGCACTTAGAAATACGATATATTTTGTACTCCTTTTCATAGATAAGTAGTATTTGTTTCAAACATTGCGATGTAATATTCGCCTTACAGGTATAAAAAATCAAAATACTACCCAAACATTGTTAGAAAAATTAATTAAAAACAATGATAACTACAGACGAATCCGTAAAATAATACATTTTTCTTATAAAAATTACATAATTGTCTCTATGTAAACGATATATTAATTATCTATTAATTTATAATACTTCTCATAAATTAGATGAGTAAAAATTGAGGTACGAAGAAAAAGTATATTTATTATATATCATAGTATGTATACTATCATATATAAAAATATAAATCCCATACAACAATATTTTTAATATAACTGACTTTTTCTCATTTCAGTCTAATAATAAAAGATATTATATAACATTATCGTTAGGACTGTGTCAGTTGTAATTCGTATCGTTATTACTAATTCTACCTGACTGAATCCGATCTAATCAAAAGTCAAATCAAAATTTCTATACAGCTGATTCCCATCTATTCCGACGTCGAAGCTAGAGTTCCAATCCGAATGAATACAACCTAATCTGTGGTCATAGCAAGATTTTCAATTACAGATGAAGGAAGCTGATCAATGAACAATAAAATCTGTAGATCTAAAAAAATTACATATATTCTATTGTTCAACATTTTTTAATACCAACCGTTTTAGAGAAAAATTTAAATATGAAGTTAAAAATGAATCTAATTACGAGTTCAAGAATTATATGAAGCTCGACATTTGATCCACTTTTTGAATTTATATTAAAATTGCCCTCCAAAATGGTTAGTTATCCAAACTTATCAAAAGTTAATTAAACAATTGAAAAGATATAATTTTTCTAGAGTTATAATTTTTTTATACAACTTTAATTGGATTGGATCTGAACTGGAGCTATAGATTGGAAAGGAATGAAAGTGATTCGGATTGAGTTTAAATTAATTAGGATGAGGGACACAGATTGAAGAGGATTGAAAGTCGTTCGTATTAATTCGGATTGGAAATGACTGAAAATCGTTCTTATATATATTCACATTGGGGATAACGGATTCCAAAAGAATTGGAAAGTGAGCTTGTGTTGGTTTTCAATTCATTCGGATTGGAAAGGATTGGAAGTCATTTGGAATGATCCAAATCCAATTCACCTTTCGGATTGAAATGTGAATTTAAATATACTCGGATCAGATATGCAAATTGAAAAATTTCTTCGAGTAAATTTCGGATTCATTCGGATTGAATTTGGAATTGATGCATTGATTAAAAAAGATTTAGAAAGATTAAAAATTTTCTTCCGATTAGACTGGAGGGAAATGTGAAACTGTTGGGTTCGGATACAAATCCCGGAATGAGTCGGAAAATTTCGGAAAATTTCAGATTAGTTCAGGATTAATTTCAATCCGCAAATTTTTGCCAAGGATTTTCAAAATCATTTTAATTCATCTCAATGCACACCTTTTTACCGGGAAGTCTAATTGACTTTTACTTAGGGAAGACAAGGGCTAGTTGGCTAGTTGGAATTCAATCCAAATCATTCCGAAATCTGTATCCAAAATAAATGGTTTCATTCCGATCTAATCCAAAGGAAGTTTTCAATCTGAATTTGTAATCCGAATGAATTCGTTCAATTCGAATTAATCAGAATTCATCAGAACCTTCAATCTGAATTATTCCGGTCAATCCGATCATTCCGAATTTTCAATCCGAATGAATTTGGTCTCACTGAATCAACCCAAATGATAACAAACATTCGGATAAATTCTGATCATTAGAATTGACCGAAATGATTCGGATTGAAAGTTCGGAGTAATTTGGATTGACCTGAATAATTTGGTTTTATTCGGATTGATTTTTTGAATGGGCCCCGAATTTATCCGGATTGAAAACTGTCTTCGGATTATATCGAAATGCAAATATTCGATTCGGATATAAAGTCAGGAATGATACGAAAAATTTCGGAATGGTTTGGAATGAATTTCAATCCGAAACTTTCGGCAGGAGAGCAGAATTTGGACTTTCCTGTTTTTTAATTTTATAGATTAATAAATAATCAATATAGTTAAAACGAAATATGACTTTCAATTGTCACCAAGAGTTTTGAAATTACGTATCGATCGAATTTATTGCTTTGGTTCCTGAACCTGCAAAGCAATTCAATTTAAAAAAAAATCATCTTAGACGGGGCAAGTTGTCTAATGCAAAAAGAGAAAAAGCGAGGGGTGTTTAAAAAACACCGCTTCATCGACACGAATATTTTCAACTTCGGTGGCTCCGATCAACAAAACATTCTCAGCAACACGAGCTAAGAAAATTTTATTTATTTATGGTAACTAAGAAGTGAATGTTTAAAAAGTTATAAAGATTGACATGAGCCTCAATAAAGTAATAAATTAATATAATAGCTATTTTATTAACTATTCCCTTCATCAGTCAATTTTATACTAATTTTTAATCGAATTGGCCAACTTGCCCCAGCCTCGAGACAAGTTGGTCAACTATTCTTCACCTCTCAAAAAAAATCTACTATTTTCTCAATAGTTAATATAAATGTATGACAAAATTATCAATTTTAGTCAAGAATATAATATACACTTTTATATGATGAGAAACAAAATTATTTAACTTTAAAACGGAAAATCGTCAAGTAAAAAATTGTCCAACTAGCCCCGCGGTCATCCCTACTTCTACATGTATACATATAGTATTTATGACTTTAAAGGAGTACGTTCCTGTTGGAAGTAAAAAGATAGACATTTTTTGATAGAAAAGGATAGAGACTTTCTATCCCTCCCAAGTGTACACTTTGCATCCATGAAACACTATCTTTTTCAATCTTTGTGTGTATCCATCGTGTATCCATCTTTTAAAAAAACCATATAAATTCTCTGAAATCCCTCAAAAAAATAATTCCCTGACAAGTTTTAAATTCCTTTAAATCCTATAAAATATTTTCAAAATCAGAAAAATCTCTTGAATTCCTTTAAAATAATTAGAAATCTCATGAAATATAATAAAATGATTAAAGATACGATGTCTTTTAAAAATCATTAAAATCTCTTAAATTCTCTTAACATTTCTGGAAATTACATGATAAAATTTGAAATCCCTTAAAATCCTTTAAGATTATCAGAAACTTTTCGAAATTCTACGACAAAATTTAAAATCCCGGAAACCTTTTTAAACCTTTTAAAATTAAAAAAAAAATTGTAAAAATCAAATCTTTTGAAATCCGCGTTAAAATTCATGAAAATCTCTAAAAATGCCTAGAAATGTCTTGAAATTCCTTAACATTTAAAATCTCTGTAAATCATTCAAAATCTCGTCAAATTCCAGGAAATCCTTAACAATTGAAACAAAATTTTTTAAGAATTTGCAAAATCTCTTGAAATCTTTTTACATTATTAAAAATCTCATAAAAACATTTAAAAATTCTTGAAATTATACGATAACATTTTAAATTCTTTTATAACTTTAAAATTCCTTAAAACTATTAGAAATTTGATAAATCTCCATGAAATCCTTTAAAATTCTCACAAAATCTTTTAAAGAGCAGAAAAATCTCTTGAAATCACTTTAAATTAATCGCTGAAATCTTTTAATATACTTAGAAACCGCTTAGAGATAATCTCTTAAAAGTCGTACAATTCTCAGAAAATTGTTAAAAAATTTTATAGTAACATTTAAAATCCCTCAATATTTTTAAAATCCGTTAAAGATATAAAAAAATCTTTGAAATCGTTTTAAATTCTTAGAAACCTCTTAAAATTTCTCCAGATTTCAAAACATTTAAAATCTCTTTCAAAATCGCTAAGAATTCTTTAAAATTCGTTAAAATTGCATAAATTCCTTGAAAATTTCATGAAATATCTTAAGTTCTCTTAAAGATTCACGAAAACCTTCGAACTTCCTTAAAATGTCGTTAAAAAATCTTAAAATTCCTAGAAACCTCTTGAAAATCCTTAAAAAATTGTCAAAAACTTTGAAAATAATAAAAATTTTTAAGTTGTAAAACGTTGTCTGCTAGTATAGATAAAAAGATAAATATTGAAATGGATAGACTTGATAGTATCCCAGTGGGCAAAAAACATTAATGTCCTGAGAACGTTCTAAAGACGTTCCTAGGACGTTTGTGTCAGTCCAATTGATGTCCTAAAGACGTCCTATGTTCCAAAGACGGTAGTGATTGAAAAGGATAAACGTGAAAAAGAGATAGGTAAGCATTCAAATGATTAGACCAGGAATAGAGATGGATAGGAAAGTAGGGTTTGAAAAAGATAGGCGCGCGCTGAAATAGATTGCGAAAGGGATAGAAAAGGATTAGTGTGGATTGGCAGAGAATAAAGAAAGATTTGCTTGGATAGATGGAGGATAGGAAATTATTGGCGAAGATAGACGAAGGATACAGAAAAAATAGAAATATTGAAATTCAAACGGAAAGAAATTATTGTACATTAGAAAAGAGATAGAAATAGATTGGCATGGATAGGGATGGATACATTTGGATTCATTTTTCTTTTCTATTTCAATCCTGAAGATTGAAAATGATTCAAATAGATAGATTTTCTATCTTTTTACTTTCAAAACAGGGCGTGTAAGGTATAGTCGAATGAAATTATGAATAGATGATCGTCGTCGTTATTGTAATCGTAATCATTAACGTAATCGTAATAATCTTCAGACGAGTGTAGAAAGTTCGTGAGGACTGTTGGTGGTGGTTGCACTACTGAGGTCCAGGGTGGCAGCGGGGATACCGGGACTAACACTGCCAGTGGCCTCACGCGACAGGTGTTGTTGAGACCTGTTGTGTTTGTTGGCAGGACTGGTTGGCGAACGATCGCGATCACGATCGCCAGGAGAGGCAGGAGGTGTCGTTGGAACGCTTCGGTGTGTGGACATGTTGAGGAGATGGTTGTGCGTTGCTGCGAGGCCGCTCGGTACCGGCGACGAGAGCAGCAGTGGCGGCGACATGGAGACATGCCGTAGGTGATGATGATGATGGAAATGCTGAGGATGTTGTTGGTATTGAGAACCTCGAGAGTGCGCTGCAATTGAGTGCACAGTGCTCAAGTTATCAATTTTCGGTGCGCAGGAAAGTATGGAACGTTGTTGTTGCTGATGAAGTTGTTGCTGTTGGTGTTGCTGCTGCTGCTGTTGCTGCTGCTGCTGCTGCTGCTGCTGCTGCTGTTGCAAATGTTGCTGGTGCCGGTGCAATTGAGCTGCCGCTTCGCACTGTTCGCGCGCCATTTCCTTCATAGAGTTCGTCTTTTCCTGGAAAGAATTTTTTTCAAGATTAAAATTGCTCATTCAGACTAGATAAACGTATCTCAGCATGTTTTCTTTAAGTTTACAAATTTTTAATTAGAAGTAACGTTTGCAAAGAGAAAAAGGTCGGTCTTCAAATATAAAATCTTTGTCAATATCTTGAAATTTCTTGAAATTTTTAGAAATCTCTTGGAATTTCAAGGTATTATGTAAAACTCTAAGAGATTGACAGAAACTTCAAAAGATTACTTATATTCTCAAGTCTAGGCTTTTGGGAGGGGGCCAAGCCGTCGAGCCCTTCTTCCCTTGAATCCGCCCCTGGGTTCATCCGGAAAAAGTTTCAAAATTAATGAATTTGAAGTTTCAATCCAAATGACTCCGAAGCTTATCCGAAAAAACTTTCAAACCGAATAAATCTGAACATTCAATCCGATTCAATTCGTAGCTCATCTGAAGAAAGTTTTTTAAACCGAATCAATCAGAACATTCAATCTGAATAAATCCAAGGCCAATCATAATCTCAATTTATCCAATTGAATAAACTTCTTTATTCATTTCAATCCGAAATTTTGAATTTTAATGAATCTTATGTTAATTTAAATAGTAATCCTTTGGAGTTTCAAAATTGCAATCAAAAGAAATAGAAATCCTACCCCTTTCTATCGCCTTCTATCTTGAAGATAAATAAAGATATTTTATCCCTTTCTATCTCTCGCCTATCCACGTCTATCTTTTTCTATCCATCTCAATCCACATCAAAGCTTAACTTTCCAATTTTCACTTCTCCATCTCTTTCTATCTTCTGTTCAATCACAGTTCGCTCCTATCTCTATCTATCTCATTGTATACTTCTCTATCCCTTTTTATCTCCTTATCAATCTCAATTCGCTTCTATTTCTTTCAATCTTTCTAAATTCACCGTTCTCTATCTATATCTATCTCTCGTCTATACCTTTCGATCTTCTTGTCAATCTCATTTTATCCCTGATTTCTATCCCAGGCTATTTTTAAACGTATCTTTTTCAATGTCTTCTTCTGTTATAAAATTATTATGCACATTTAAAATACGAAAATTAATAAATTAATAAGAGAGAGAAAGCCTTAGGGATAGAGAGGGATACAAATTTCTTGCAAGAGAGATAGATTTATGGATAGAAAGAAATACAATAGAAAGAGATAGATACTACCGAACATGTGGATACAATAGTGCATAAAAAGACATAATATTTTGTGGATGCAAACGCCTTGCTGGAAGTAAATAAATAGAAATCATATCCCTTTCTATCTTTTTGTCAATCTTAATTCGCTTCTATCTCTTTTAATCTTCAGTTTTCTATACCTTTCTATCTCCATTTCAATCCACATTCACGCTTATCTGAATGAATCTCGTATTTTTTATCTCTTTCTATCTCCATCTCAATTCACATCTTTCAATCGCCATATCTACGAATATATTCCTTCCTATTTTTCGCCTATTCTAGTCTATTCCTTTCTGTCTCCTTGTTAATCTTAATTAGCTCTTATCTCTTTCAATTCCCATTTCTTTATTCCTGTCTTAATATCGCCTATATCTTTCTATCTTCGTATCAATCAAAATTTGCTCTAATCTCTTTTAATCACACTTTTCTGTCCCTTTCATTCTGTCCCCCATCCTCATCTACCTCTTTCTATTTCCTTGTCACTCGAAATTTACTGTAATGTTTTTCAATCCACTGATTTATGTCCCAGCCTATTTCTAAAATTATCTTCTTGAATATTTTCTTCTCTGTTTCAATTTAATTCATTTATATTCAAATTTATCCTTGTTTATGTTATTTCGGTTAAATTATTTCGTTTTAAAAAAGTAGTTATGTGTATAGAGAAGAGCGAATTAAGAGATAAAGGAGTGGAACCAAATCTTTGTAAGTAGCTGACATTGAAATAGATAAGCGTTGATGTATATTGAGATTGAGATAGAAAAAGATCGGCGTAGATAGACGAGGGATAAAAAGAGATAGAAAAGAGGAGATTCAAAAAGATAAGTGTGGCTGAGTGATATTGGTTTTCACCACATAATTAAGTTAATAAGGGAGAGATACCCTTGGGAATAAAGAGAGATACAAATTTCCAGCAAGGGAGATAGACTTAGGGATAGAAAGGAATAACATTTTTTTGCAAATAAATAGATTAAGAGATAGACATTAACAGAAATGGAGATAGACTTAGGGATAGGAAGAGATAGATATTAACAGACACAGAGATAGGTTGAGAGATAGGAAGAGATAGATTTTACCAGACACGGGGATACAATGATGGATATATAGAAAGGGATAGCGTTTTGTGGATGCAAAATCACTTACTTGGAAAAGATAGGAAACTTCTATCTCTTACTATCTCTTTACTTTCAGCAGGGAGGAATCTTCAAACAGACTTCGGTTCCGCTCGAATTTATTCGGATAGGAATTTTTACACATAATTCGGATTGGCTTGAATTCATTCAGAATTGATCTCTCATTTTTTTTAATGAATGAAACTGATTCACTCCGATATAGACTTCGGATTGATAAGAATTCAGAAGAATAACAAATTTTTCTAGCAAAGGATAGAGATTAAAGAGATTTTCTATCCTTACCAAGTGTACACTTTGCATCTATAGATTGCAAAAGGGATAGAAAAAGTTTGGCGTGGATAGGCGTGGATAGACGAAGGATACAGAAAGATGAATAGGGAAGGATACATTTGGATACATTTTTCCTTTCTATTTCAATTCTGAATATTGAAAAAAATTCAAATAGGTAGACTTTCTATCTTTTTAATTCCAACAGAGTGGGTACCCATATTGGAATCTATAATGGTGACTTTATAGTACTTACTCTTTGAAATACGAAGACGTTGTGAACCATGGCGTAACCGCAGAATACAATCCCCAGCCCAATAAAGACCGACATGACTATCGCTGGCGTCGGCTGAAACTGTGTGAATGTGTACAGGATCATTCCTAGAAAAAAAAAAAAAAATATATATATATATATGCTTATTGTAACAAACACGTGAAAGTTTGCTAAGAACCGTATATAATATAAATAATTAACAGACGCAATATAATAAATTCGATGAAATCACCATTCACAATTTTTTTCAAAATACAAAGTTAAATACAAAAGAATCCAAAAGAATTCAAAAGATATCAGTTCAAAATTATTCACGAAAATTGGAAAGAGTTCCGGGTGAAAGAAAAAAAGAAAAACATTTTTTAAGAATTCAAAAGGTTGCAGAAGATTTTCAGGTAATTTCAAAACATTTCAAAGGATCGAACCAATTTAAAAAGGCTTTTTTAAGGATTTCAAGGATTTAAACAAAATTTTAAGTATTTCAAGAATTTTCACAAGATTTAAAAAGATTTCTAAGGATTACTGTGATTAAAAAATATTTTTAAATATTTCAAAGAGTTAAGGGTGTTGGAGCAAAGTTCTAATCTAAAAATTTGATTTCTTCAATTTACTTAAGAAATATTAAATTTGGAATTTTTTCCCTCTGTAAAATTAATCAATTTTTTAAACTAGAATTATGCGTACAGAGCGAGAAAATATCTAGTTTAAATATTTTTTAAGTAAAATGAATGTATTCAATTTTGAAGTTAGATTTTGAATTCTTCATTTTATGCAAGAAGTATACAGAGAGAAAAAATGTTTATCTATAATTTTTGTTGAGTAAAATGGAGAATAGAATTTTGAGCTGAACACTTGGATCAACGTTTTTCAAAAGATTCTAAAGAATGTCAAAGGTATAAAGAAAATTAAAAATATTTAAGGTCATGTCAGACTTACCCAATCCCTACCTTACCGACATTTTTTTCTCCTCAACGCTATGTTTACATTTATTGAGATATTAAATTGAAAATTTTTTAATTGCAGTTAAAGTAGTTAGGTAGGTTTAACTGGTCCTAAATATTGCCATAAAAAAATGTATTCCACAAAATTTTTTTATTTTTACAAAAATTTAAGACCAGATAAACATACCTTAGCATATTTTTTTTAATTTTAGAAATTTTCAATTTGATATCTCAATAAATGTAGACGTAGCGTTGCAGAGAAAAAAATGTCGGTAAGGTAGGGATCGTGTAAGTCTTACATGGCCTTAAAAAGGATTTAAGGAATCAAGGATTTAAGCAATTCAGAAGATTTTAAAGACTTTAAAAGTTATTGAATATAAAAATTTAAGCTCTACAAAAGAATCGAAAAAAATTTAAATAAATTCATAGGAATTGAAAATAGTTTAAGGCAAGTTTACAGGAGTTATTTTCAAAATCTATCTACATACTAAAATATGATCCTGATAATATTTATGGGTGTGTACAAGAAATATGATCGAGATATCAGGGACTTCGTATCACAAACTGGACTATTCAACAACACTGTAGCAACTCACTATACAAATTTCCACACGAAAAGTCTTCGCACATTGAATAAATTTATTTCTCCACAAATCAATAAAAAAATCAAATTCATGAGCTTCCAAAATTTAGTCCTAAGTATATCACAAAATAGTAGTTAATTTTTAAAAATTTACTATATTTTTTCTTTTGGGCTGAATGAAAGGTCTCAAAAAATAAAATTCGTAACATTATGAAATCCACGAAAATTTAAAATTAACGACACAGAAAAAGTCTCGATAATTGAAAATTTGCATAAGAAAATATTTTAATTATTGCTTTGCGACAACACTTTTTCCCGAAAATCAAAATTCCTGAATACAGAATATAAAAAAATTCCGAAAAAATAATTTCTGAAAATGAAAAAATAATGAATAAATTATTAAAATACTACGAAATGTAGATTATGTTTTTGCCCTATATACATTTTTAATTGTTGAAATAATCCAACATCGAGAAATGTTTATAT
Source organism: Synergus umbraculus (assembly GCA_900474325.1). Taxonomy (NCBI): domain Eukaryota; kingdom Metazoa; phylum Arthropoda; class Insecta; order Hymenoptera; family Cynipidae; genus Synergus; species Synergus umbraculus. The sequence goes on from UCOK01008879.1 coordinate 18,734, forward strand.
ATTTTTCTTAACTTTCCGATTTCCGATTTAAATTTCTTTAATATAAGCATTTTCGGTAATATTATTTTTATTCAAAAAATTTGAATTTTTGGAAATTTTTTTCGGTATATTTTAAGTCTTTTTTAAAAATCTTTTTGAAAAATGAAGCCAGATATATATGATAAATTGTCATAAAGTTTATGTATGAAAAAATTATTGTTTATCGTTTTAAATCATGAATATATTCCATGAATTTTTTTTGGTAAGGGTCTGATTAATCACTAAAATATTTCTTTTGACTTAAACTAAAACTGGCTATCCTCGAGATGATTTTGACGAGCGGATGAATCGTTTCTTAGTAAAAGCGTAAAATATACTTATAGAGAAAGTCTGAATCATGATTGGAATTCATTTGCACGGTTTTATATTATAAAAATTCTATAGAATATAACATTTTTCTTTGAAAAAACAGACGATATTGACTCTTTTTATCTTGTATAATGAAGAAAAGTCCTCTATGCTTTTTGCATTGAGGAACAGTGCAAGTACTGAATATGATTGATGAAATAAACCCACTTTTTGGCTTTTCCCATAAATGGCATAAAAATGCCCCTCGGAATCCTCAAAGTCAATGCTAAATAATAACTTGCTCATGCATCACAGAAACGCAATTTTTTTCCACAAAAATTCCTAAGCTGATAAAAATTTATTTACATAATTTTTGTTAATAATTAAAATGGTTTATTGGTATGTAAACTCCATAAAGGTTTAAAAATTTGTCATTTGCACTTGATTATATTGAAATAACGAAGTTTCTACATCTAAAAATAGCGAAACAGTGCATTTGTTAATTTTTTTTATTTAAACAATTATCAATTGTTATTGAATGACTAAATTGGGTAAGTGATATTTGTCTATAATTTTTGTCCGATTCAGTAGAAAAATAGTACATTTCGATACTAGTGCGCGAATGTGATTTTAGCCTTGTGTGAACGTTTGCCCACAGCAAAGCGAGTGTGAAAAGGTCATTAAAGGATAAAATCACTTTCTCGCACATGTATCAAACCGTATTTTTTGACACGACGTGTGCGAAGCTTGATTTAGCATACGCTTTTTTGACACACCCAGCGTGTGCGAAATCGAATTTCGCGCACGTAGTGTCAAAAACTTTATTTATGTCATCATAAATACCTAAAATAGCCAATTGTTGATAAAATTTGTTTATAAAATAACAAATTATTTATTGTCTCATTAATTTAGTTAAAAATTGGTTTCTGTCTATAAATGATTCATATTTAGTGCGAAACAATTGACGAATCACTGTCAATCCCCATGAATCCATTTTCATTCACTTATTTATTTATAAAAAGTTCAATAAATTTTTCAACAATAGCTAAGCTATTGGAAAACTTTCCTAGATAGTTGCTTCATTGAAACTAGGTATTTGGGATTGAATCTAAGTATTTATCGAAAACCGGTGTTCAAAATTTGTATCCGAACTAAACAGTTTTCGTTCCACTCTAATCCGGAGGAAGTTTTCAATCTGAATTAATCAGAATTAATCTCAATTTTCAATTCGAATAAGTCCGGTCAATCCGAATGAATCCGAATTTTTCGGATTGATTCGGATAGACCAAAGTAATTCGGATCGATTTGGATTCAAAGTCCTGATTGACCGGATTCATTTGGATTAAAAGTTTGGATTTATTTGGATTGACAGTTCGGATTAATTCTGATTAATTCGGATTGGCGGTTCGGATTCACTCGGATTCATTGGGATTAAAGGTTCGGATTGCTTTTGAATGGATTTCTGTTTAATTCGGATTGAAAACTTCCCTCAGATTAGATCGGAATCTTAAAATCAAATTTAAATGAAATTTACTGGGGCTATTTTATTCGTACTATTTGTTTACCTGTTAAGAATACAGGAATGCTAATGAAAAAGCCTCCGACTGCGCACACACGGCTGATTGAAGATTTTTGCAGGTACTTGTTTGTTCTGAAACAAAAAATATTCCATTCATTTAATTAACTGTTTCAAATTTTTAAACCGAACGAAAGAAAAATTTTTGTATAATAGTTGAAAATATATATGAAAAATTAGTTTCCTAAAATAAATCATAAAACTGTGTTTTTTAAGTAATTATCCTAAAGTAAAAAAAGTATATTGCATAAAAATCTCGAATCAAACTCGAAATAAATCGAAATGCAGGCAGCCATGTTGAATAATGAATTAGCATTGGCATTGAATATAGAAAAGAACATAGAAAGTGAAGTAGTGCGACGACGAAATCGAATTTCGCGAAGCGGCCGTCAGTGGCACTAGTATATATAAATTAAGAATATAACTTTTTGGATATAAAATAAGTTCAAACAGATTTCAAATGATTTTTGAGAAATCAGTGCATTTTTAGAAGATATAACGAATTTTGAAGAATTCAAAAAAATTTGAAAGATTTCAAAAGGTTTTGAGTGATATTTTGAAATTAGTTCACGACCTTGAAACTCATTTGAATTCATTTCAATGAGACTGAAGTTTCAAACGTGTACGTCAATGAAAAGTTATTTATTTGTAAAAACGATGGGACCTAAAATCTTGTTGCCCTAAATAGCTCCATTCGATGTCTAAAGCACACAAAACAGTTTCAACCCCCACCAAACTAGAATCACCCCCAATTCATCCCCTAAGTACAAAAAAAATCATAGCAATTATCTAAACTTCAAGACCCAAAATTTTATTCTTTTAAATAGAACCATTTAATGTCCAAGGAAGCTCAAAATAGTTTCATCCACCTAACCCTCAAGGTTCTCCCTCAAAATCAACCCCTAAGCACAAAAAAATCATTAGTCCCTTAACTTCGAGATCTAAAATCTGATTGCGCTAAACGGTTCCATTTAATGATCAAAGAAAGAAGTTCAAAACAGTTTCATCATCCTAACCCCCTAGGTTCCCCCTCAAAATCAACCCCTATGTACAAAAAAATCATTGTGCTTCCCCTAACTTCGAGACCTACCATTTTATTCTTTTAAGCCTGTTGCAGCATTTCACGAAAACGTGTAAACAAACACAGAAAAATAGCAAAATCTGTGGAATGCCTTAAAATCCGCCATTGTGTCCACATCTTACCAATACGCGGTGTTTGAGGTCGCAAAAATGATGTGTTTGAAGTGTCGTTTTTTTTATCAACAATATTTTGGTTGTACGACAGGGGCTATCTGCTTATTTTCTGCAAAAAGAAATTTGTTTGGCTAAAAAGCGAATTTTTACAAGTGACGAGACGCGGGTTGAGGGGTGCGGGTAAACAGTACTTACATTTTACCAAGTCCCTGTTCGAGCAAAAAAGGCACAAAACTTCACTGCAAGGGTGCGTCACTCACTCAGAAAAATTTTCCGAATCTCGCGTACTACACATGTGCTAGTTACTTGAATAGTTACTGGACCTGTCAGCTGTTTCGCAGGGTCGCCAATTTACCATTATATATACCATTATATTTACCATTAGACTA
>UCOK01008881.1:0-17939 GCA_900474325.1 Synergus umbraculus
ATTTTTAGAGTTTTACTAATTTTAACATAGATTTCCAGAGATTAATAATTTTGAAGGTTTTTATGTGTATTTTTAACGATTTTTAAGTGATTTTTACGAAATTGAAGAGATTTTTAGGGTATTAAAACAATTTTGTAGAATTGTATGGGATTTAAGGATATTTCGTGACATTTTAAGGGACTTTAAAAGTTTTGTAAGAATTTGATGAAGTTTTATGAGATTTCTAATAATTTTAAGTAATTTCGAGAGATTTTTCTAATATTTAAAGGATTTGATGAGAATTTTAAAGGATTTCATGGAATTTGAATTGTTATCATTGAATTTAAAAGAATCTCAAGAAGTTTTTGAAAATTTTAAGAGATTTCGACGAAGTTTAACATAGATTTTAAAAGATTAAAAAAATAAAATATAATAAATTATATAATATTGAATAAGAACGTAAATGCGCGCGCGAAGCGCGCGTTCGTTCTTGTGATATAAATAGGTAAGTGCGTCTATTATCTAGGACGTCTCACTATCTTCATCTTCGTGATTGAGAAATTCTTTCCCAAACCTAAAACGAGGAACCTCTCTCATTCTTTTAAATTGAAGAGTATGTTATCTCTCCCGAGACGTAATGTTAGAAATATTACTATATTAAAATCTTTGTTGTACCATAATCAATAAAAATGAAGGAAGGATAAATGAAAATTATTTCCGAAATATGTTTAAGCAGTTTTATTATTACATATCAGTGTCATATTGTAATCAGTACGTCTTACATATACACTGAGAAACCTGCGTTTGTATTTATTGTTAAAAAGCACACTAGTAAAGTAATAGCAATAGTAACGCGTAGATGTTTGCAGAATTATAAAGTATTTGAGAATAAGAACTAAACCTATTGCAGAATTTGTAAACTACTGGACTAGTAAAATATGTACAGTTAGAATCGCAAAATATAAAAGCTTTGAAGGGGCCTGTTTCACACTATAGCCTACATGTATTCTAGCCTACACATATTTTATAATACCAAACATTAGAAATTACAATTATATATAAATATATATATTATTAAGATGAAACAGAAAAATCGAGTAAGAAGAAATAGACAATCGGCACTCATCGGATACGCTCTGCTGCGCTCGGTCCAAGATTTGACGATTTCTATTAAGGTCATGTAAGACTTACCCGATCCCTACCTTACCGACATTTTTTTGTCTGCAACGCTACGTCTAGATTTATTGAGATATCAAATTGAAAATTTCTAAAATTAAAGAAAATATGCTGGTATCTCACTAAATGTAGACGTAGCGTTACAGAGAAGAAAATGTCGGTAAGGTAGGGATCGGGTAAGTAATACATGCCCTTAATTGAAAATTTTTTCTCTAAATTGGTACGAAAGCTAATAAAATTCTGCGTCGAAAGTGAAAGTTAAAATCTATATTTTATAAAAAGATATTGCCAAAAAACCTCAAATTTCGATGTTTTCAAAAATTTTAATAACTCCGAAAATATTTATTATTTTTAAGAGCCCTTGGTCTCATTTTAAAGATAAATTTTCATAGTCCTTGTGTATGCTATTTATATATTTTTGAAATTATTTTCCTAGCTCCTGCATAGGCTAAAACTTGTATACGGAAAATCTCGTAAAAATTTAAATATCCATAGTTATTTACAAGAATTTTTAAAAAATCAAAATATACCATATTTTAATCAAATGTAGTACAATAAATCAAAATATTAATTTGTTACTTTTTTTTTATTCACGTATGAAGCACAATCTTCATTTGAAAATTTACGAGATTTTTCATACAAGTTTGAGCCCTTGCAGGAGCTAGGAAAATAATTTCAAAAATATATAAATAGCGTACGCAAGGACTATGAAAATTTATCTTTAAAATGAGACCAAAGGCTCTTAAAAATAATAAATATTTTCGGAGTTATTAAAATTCTTGAAAACATCGAAATTTGAGGTTTTTTGGCAATATCTTTTTATAAAATACAGATTTTAACTTCCCCTTTCGATTATTAGACGCAAAATTTTATTAGCTTTCGTACCAATTTAGGGAAAAAATTTTCAATTAATTATTATCCAAATTAGAGAACTTCAACCAACTGCTAAAAAACAGGCGTACGGACAATTTCTGACGGTACTGTACATAAAATAATTTTCTATTTTCATTCAACGTTGTCATTCGACGGAGCGCAAGCTTTTTCAAAGTTTTTCAAATCTATCAAACTTAGATGTTTGAAAATTTCTAAAATCACCTCATCGTAAAAGTTCTCATTTACATGTCTTCGGAAAAGATTAATTCCCAATTCAAGTTGGGGTAGGTGAATCTGAGCATCCCGAATACGATGCTCCAAATATTCTGCATATTTTTTAAAGTCTTTCTTATATTGACCGCTATTCAAAATCTGCATGATATTCTCATTTTCTAAAATGCTACGTAAGTGTTGGATATTTTTACTTAAAATATCGAAAAAAGTAAAGTTAACTGACTTGTGAATATTTCTCTTCATGAGGCTCAATTCGTCCGCACAGTTTTGATAAATTTGACGAAGATCCGGATATTTATGCAACAATTCATGAATTTCTTCTACCACGAACTCTCTTGCTTCTATCATTTTAGCAAGGAAAGTAACTAGAGCCTGTATAATTGATTCCAAAAATTGAGTTCTTACAGGACGAGACAAAATTTTCAAATATTTAGAAATAGCGTAATCAAGTGGTAAAAGTCCCTTAACATCCTTGGCATTAACATCAGCATTGCATTTCAATAAAAATTTAATTGTAGCTAATCTTTCCGGAATGCCTTTTGCAAACGGCTTTAAATCATATTGTACTTTGTGAATATAAATTGACAAATGAAGTGGTGTTCTATTACTTGGTGACAAGTCTATAACATGAGCATTAACATTAACACCATATTCAATCAAAACCTCTATAATATCCTTACAAGCCAAATCGTCAGAAATAAAATAAAGTGCATAATGAAAAGGTGTTATTGGATAAAAGTTCTTATACCTGTCAAAGTATAAGCTTCTTTCGTATTCAGAAGAAAGTAAGTTTATAAGTAAATAATCACTATTGATATCAACGCCTTTCTCCAAGATGAGTCTGACGATATGTGGATTTTGTCCTTTTACGGCATAATGCAAAGTGGGTGCAACTCCCTGATTAAGTTTAGCATCGTGGTCTAAAAGTACCTTTACTATGTTTAATTTGCCTCTGCTGCAAGCTTCATCCAATGAATTTCTATTTAATCGATTTATCTCTTCTATGTTGGCTCCATGATCGATTAATGACTCTACTATCCTCTCACATGATGGGGATTCACCAACATTGAGATTAAAATCTTCAAAGGCATTTATTAAGGTAGTATGACTCCACTTACGGTGATGTTGACCAACTATGTTACTACAAGCAAATAGAAGTGGTGTACATTCATATGAGGATGCATTTACATCTGCACCCATGTTCAACAATTTTTCAACTATTTCAACATTTTGTACAAACACAGCACAGTGAAGAGGAGAACCTTCTTGTTGTTCGGGGCTTTTGTTATTGACGGAAGCTCCGCAGTCCAATAAGCAGTGAGCGTTCTCTATTCGCCTATTTTTTAATGCTAAAATGAATGGAGTTTCATTGTTTTCATCTGATTTAGTGCAGGCATCGAGATCAGCACCTAAATCAGCTAACACTTTAATCATTCGTGCTGTACCAAATATTGCAGCAACATGCATCAGTGTAAATCCTTTGTGATTGTACGCATTTACATCAAATTTTGTATATTTTGCAACATGTTCGAATATTTCATCGTCTTTTTCATGTATCAGAAAGTGCAAAAGGACCGAATAGTTTCCAGGTACATTCCAATCATTTATGTCCGACAAAAGACAATTTACCACATGCCGGCGTCTTTCGATTCTACTTAATTCAGTCACGTTAGGAAGTTGATCTTCTGTCTTCAAAAATTCTTCAATTAAGTTTAAATTTGCTATGTACAGACTGTGCTGAAGTGGCGTTAAGCCATCATTGTTTCTGATTTCTCGACTTGCTCCGTTATTTAGTAATAGCCTTATCATAGACACATCACGAAGATTAGGAAATCCAATACGAAATGTTTTGCTTACTATTAAATCTAAGGGAGTTTGACCACGTGCATCTTTTTTATCTACATCCATCCTAAGGTCAATTAGAAGCTGCATGATATCCATGTTGGGATTAAGATCACTCGTCTCATGAATAAAATGAAGATAAGACATTTTATAATTCGATATCTCAGCTGTGAGAACTGGACTACCTGGGAAAAGCAAGGCTCTCATTGTTTCTTCATCGTTCTTAAAAAAGGCCTGTTCAAAAAGATCAGTCACCATGTCAGCGCTTCCGACGTAGATTAATCCACGCTTACGAAAAATCTCCTTTAGATTATTATCCATTATTATAGTTTTCTGAAACCTAAGACATAGTAGTTTCATTAAAATAATATTTAATTATTTTGCACTTACATTTTTTAAATATAAATATGATTTTTAAGTGATTAGTCGCAACTTTTTCGGATTCATTCGGATTGGAAAGGATAGAAAATAAGTTCGGATTGGTTTCGGATTCATTCGGATTAAAGCTACGGATTAGAAAGGATTGAAAGTATTTCGGAATTTTTTCAGATTCATTCGGATTGGAAATCGCATTGAAAAGGATTGAAACTTTGTTCGGATTAGAATCAGATTCATTCGATTTGGTTATCGGATTCAATCGGATTAGACGTACGGATTGAAAAGTGAGTTCGAATTCATTTGGATTGGAAGTAGGGATTAAAAATTGTATTCGGATAGATTTCGAATTCATTCGGATTAGGGGCCACGGATTAGAAAGGATTGAAAGTAGCTCGGATTGATTTCGGATTAAATCGGATTGAGGGCACGGATTGAAAAGGATTGACGGGTAACTTCAGTTTAGAACTACGGATAGAAAAGGATTAAAATTTGTTCGGATTGATTTCGGATTGATTCGGATTGGGATAACGGATTGAAAATTGTGCACGGATTGAATATCGGATTAATTCGGACTGAAATTTTTGTTTGTTACGGATTGAAAAGGATTGAAAGTATTTCGGAATTTTCTCGGATTCATTTGTATTGGAAATCTGATTGAAAAGGATTGAAACTTTGTTTGGATTAGAATCGGATTCAATCGGATTCATTCGGTTTAAAGTCGGATTCATTCGGATTCAACCTTGTAGAGACTGACGGATTAAAAAGGATTAAAAAATATTTTTTCATGAGGCTCGGATTCATTCGGATTGACCGTTCGAATTGAAATGTGAGATCGGTTTAGTTTCGGATTCAATCGGATTAGACGTACGGATTGAAAAGTGTGTTCGAATTCATTTAGATTGGAAGTACGGATTAAAAAGTGTATTCGGATAGATTTCGAATTCATTCGAATTAGGGGCCACGGATTAAAAATGATTAAAAGGTAAGCTTCGGATTCATTCGGATTAAATTTGGAGTTGAGACACAGATTAAAAAAGATTAAAAATGATTAATGAATGAATTTTCGGAATGAATTTCAATCCGAACCTTCCGCCAGGGTTTCCTCACATGATTAATGTCTAAATTTAGAATTTTTTTTTAGTTGGTTTTTCGACAATAACTTCTCAAATAACCAAAATTCAAAGCTAATGTTAGAGAGTAAAAGGTTTTTTGTAGCGTATAAAATTAAGTAATCTAATATAAATAAAATTTACAAAAAAAGATGGATGAGGGCAAAAGATTCTTTGTTTCGAGAAAAAAGAATTATATATATTTTTAAATAATGAGTCAAATCATTAATGCTTGCTCTATGAGGAAACGAATTCAGTTTCAACTTAATAATAATTGTAACCTTCAAGGTCATTCCAAGGTCATTAGAAATTAACAAAACTATTAAATAATTAACACGGTCAAACTATTATTAATTAAATTCTCTTCGTTTACAAACGAAACAACGTTTATTGTTCAACTATAAACGTTGTTGTTCATTATAAAATAAAATATTTTCGACAGAATGATATAATTGTAATAATATTTATTTTTTAACCGACTTTTCATTTTATATGTCCTTATCGTATTATTTCTCTTTAATTCAAGAAAATAATTTTCTTAATTCTTGAAAATTTTAATGTATGAATAATCAATAAAAATATTACAATATTATAATATTGTAAATATTAAATATTGCGTAATATTTTTGTCAAAAACTGGAGCATTTAATATTTTTCGAAGGTATGCATTGGTTTAAGAAATATATAAAACTTTCTTGATTAACTTTTTGTAAAAGAAAATACGATAAAATAGTTGTTATTAAAAGAAAGTTGGATTTTCACGTTTTTTCCCATACATTTATGTCATTTTCAGCTCAGAGTGACTCCAATTTTTACCATTTTTAATTAAATTATATTATAATTATATAAATTATATTATATTATAATATAATATAATGCCACGGTTTTATTCAGAGTAATATGTTTTCCAGTTCTTGTAAATATTATTTGTGTTACAAAAAAAAAAAAAGAAAAAATAACTACACTCGAAAAAATTCCCTGACATTTTCAGGTTTTTCAGGGTGGGTAGACACCCTGAATAAGACAAATCAAAACAAGCGAGTTACAAGATGATACCAATCAATACAAGCGAGGAATAATAATAACACAAATCAAAACGATCGATCAATAAATTGATGGTCGAACCAACGGTCAAAATTGAATTTCGGAATAAAGCAAGATAAATAAATAATTTAATAATAAATAAATTAATAAATTAATTAATAATTAATAAATAAATCCCGCGGACAAATAATTTGTTATAAACTAATCAAATGAATTATTCGCAGTCAAAGGCTAGTTAAATATTATAGACGTCAAATTATGTAGTCAACTACGATAGCGAAATAATTTCAAAAATTATAGTTTCACAGATGTAAAATGCACGACAAAATTATAATAAAGTATTGTAATTTAATACGAAAGCATTTCCCTCAAAAGATTAGGTATATGAGAATACAAGAATCTAAACATGATCAAATTATTATCGCTCGTCAACAAATCAAATATAAAACAGCAGTAAGGGTCAACAATGACTTACGTATATGAAGATTCGAATGATGTCGGAACAGGTAGATTGATACACAAAACGCAGCGATGTTAAAGCAAATGGATAGAAGCAGAGACACAGAATAGTGATCCATATAATGACCAATGTGGACTATAAAATTCACTGCAGACGTCCATTTACAGAGCCAAATGAACGATCTTCCAAAACCAATTTCCTCTCATTCAAAAATTCAACGATGATAGTCCATCACATATAAATTTCATTAAACAAAAACGCCACGCTGAAACAGACACAAAAACCGAGAAATGAGGAACCAATTTTTTAAGAAATCCGGTACACTTTATTAGGTAATTATTGAAGTATTTACCTCTGGATATCTCAGAGAATTGCCCGAACGTGTCAGTTGAAATTAAAAGTTGTAATCACCGTCAATCAATATAATGTAATGACGACCGCTCAGCTCTGGCAACCTCTTTCCCCCCAGTCTATTGCTTATCCCCTCTATTACAATTTTATACGAATAATAATTGGTTTCTCATTTGTCTTCGTTCATCCAAAGGTACATATTAAATTTTACATATGTGTGTGTCTGTGTGTGTGTGTGTCACGCTTTTAACGATCTTGCAATATTTTTAGAACGCGTATAGATAAATTGATGAAATTTGGAATATATATTTCACTATTTACCAAGATGAATTTTTTACAAGGGTTTACTAAATTATTTACTTTTACAAATGTCGTGTACTTTTATTATTTTCGTAACATTCTTTTTTCACTATAACTTCTCAAATAATGAAAATTGAAAGCTGATGTAAGATAAATGAAGATTGCTTTGATCGAAACGAATCGGTTGACCTGTATGATTAATGCATTTCGTTCAAAAATAAGGATGGTATTGTTAATTGTGTTTTTAAAAATTAATTTTTCAAATATAAGTTCTTTAAGAATACAAATTTTAATGAAATTTTAATGAAATGCATTGATCATATAGTTCAATCGATTCGTTTCGATGAAAAGAATCTTCATTTTTCTTACACCAGCTTTAAATTTTCAAAATTTGAGATATTATAGTGGAAAAAAATGAATTTTATGAAAATTATAAAAGCACACGAAACTTGTAAAATTAATGTATTAAATACTTATTGAGTCAAACCAGGTCAAATGTACCCAACATTTTTCATGAAAATATAAATAATATTCCATGAATATAAAAATAAATAAATAAATTATCAACAGTGATGTTTTTCATTTATTTCTTTTTATTTATTTATTTTTTCAATTTTGAATAAAGTCATCTTAGCTAATAAATAACATTATTTAATTCAAAATATATGTAATAATCATTTAAATTTGAATATCATTTATATTTTGAATTAAATAATCTTATTTATTAGCTAAGATGACTTTATTAAAAATTGAAAAAATTTATACATAAAATGAAATAAATGAAAAACATCACTGTTGAAAATTTATTTATTTATTTATTTATATTAAATAATCAAAAAATTTTATTAATTTTAATTATTTTATTAATTAAAAATTAATTTTATTTATTTATTTCTTCAATTTCGAATAAAGTCATCTTAGCTAATAAATAAGATTATTTAATTCAAAATATATGTAATAATCATTTATATTTCAGAGAAAAACGATATGAGACAAGAAAATGGGCCGTGCAATGTGACTTACCGGGCTAGATAAATTAAATTTTTTCGGACAGTACTAATTATTTGTCCATCGATAAAAGAATCGTTTTCGAAAGGAAATTTAACGAAGAATACGATAAAAATACTAAGAACTTGATTCATTGGTGGGGCAATTGTTAAAAATCGATTTAAAATTTTTAATTGTTCATAATAATTTGAATTTTTTAAGGTTTTTTCTTTGAAGTATTTTTTTATTAAAGCTCGTTCTTTTACCTTTAAAATTAAAAAAAATAAAGTCTCTAGTTCAAAGAGAACCGGAGTTATGAATTTCTAAAAAATAGTCTTCAAGCCAAAAATCACCAAATTCTCAAATTTGCAGTCTTTGCTATATTCCCCACAAAAAAAAAATCCTCGAATACGTATCTTTCTTTTTGCATAAAGAACTAGTAAAGAAAGTTTTAGCTGAATCAAAAATAGTTCGGCCAATTCTCTGTTCGATTTGTAAAAGAACGCCCCATGTATATAAAATTTTAGCTCAGTCGCGTATCGAGAATACATAAAAATTTCCAATTGTTTACAAAATTGTTATTAAAAATGCCTTTTTTAAACAAATATCGCTTATGTGTCTAGTTCATATGAAAGGGTCGATATTTGTCTATAATCTATAAAAATTTCACTCGATTATCATTAACAGAATTTGAATTATGCTTTTTGCAAGAAAATAGTGTCTAACTTCATGAAGAATCTTATCATTACACAGAGGAGACACCTGTACATGGGACTCAAAAGATAATATTGGAAAATGGCGGTACTTATAAAGCACACTCTAAAGGACTGATTAAGATATCCTACATAAGCACTATTGGACCCATATTATTAGATCAGGATAATAATTACTTCCTAGTGTATCCATCACATTCATAATGGGAGCCATGAAGGTTCCTCATCTAGTCGTCAATTCCATTAATTGCACCCTGGCGGAAGGTTCGGATTGAAATTCATTCCGAACCAACCCGAAAATTTCCGAATCATTCCGGAATTTGTGTCCGAACCAAACAGTTTCATTCCAATCAAATCCGAAGGATGTTTTCAATCCTTTTTAATCCTTTTTAATCTGTTTCTCAACTCCAAATTCAATCCGAATGAATCCGAAGCTTACCTTTTAATCATTTTTAATCCGAAATCTATCCGAATACACTTTTTAATCCGTCCTTCAAATCCAAATGAAACCGAACACACTTTTCAATCCGTGCGTCTAATTCGATTGAATCCGAAACTAAACAGATCTCACATTTCAATCCGAACGGTCAATCCGAATGAATCCGAGCCTCATCAAAAACGATTTTTTAATCCTTTTTAATCCTTTCCAATTTGTCAGTCTCTTCAAAATTGAATCCGAATGAATCCGACTTTTAACCGAATGAATCCGATTCTAATGCGAACAAAGTTTCAATCCTTTTCAATCCAATTCCAAATCCGAATGAATCCGAGAAAATTCCGAAATACTTTCAATCCTTTTCAATTCGTTACCAACAAAAATTTCAGTCCGAATTAATCCGATATTCAATTCGTACACACTTTTCAATCCTTTATCCCAATCCGAATCAATCCGAAATCAATCCGAACGAATTTTAATCCTTTTCTATTCGTAGTTCTAAACTGAAGTTACCGTTCAATGCTTTTCAATCCGTGCTCTCAATCCGATTTAATCCGAAATCAATCCAAACTACTTTCAATCCTTTCTAATCCGTATCTTTAATCCGAATGAATCCGAAACCAATCCGAACTTATTTTCTATCCTTTCGAATCCGAATGAATCCGAAAAAGTTGCGACTAATCACTTAAAAATAATATTTATATTTTAAAAAATGTAAGTGCAAATATGTTACTGAACAGCATCCTTCACTTTAGATTGGAATCCTTGCTTCGATCTCGGATTAGATTGGATTCATTCGGATTGAAATCCTTCCTTTGACTTCGGATTAGATCGGTTTCATTCGGATTAAAATTCTTCCTTTAACCTCGGATTCAGTAGGATAGAAATTTTGGATGACTTCGGACTCAGTCGGATAGAAATCGAGGATAGACCTCGGAATAGGTCGGATTAGAATCCTCTTTTTCATTTCGGATTAAATCGGATAGGAATCCTTAGATCGACCTCGAATTGATTAGGATAGGAATCTTTAATCGGACTTCGGATAAGATCGGAATGAAACTGTTTGCTTCGGATACAAATTCTGGAATGAAATTGATTCAAAAGGATATATTCTTTTCTATTCGAACCTTCCGCCAGGGTGGAATGACCATTTACAAAGTAAATACTAAAGTGTCAAATTTTGATTCGAAAGTGGATTAAAACGTGGCCAAATGTAGAAAAACAATTAGAATTACGACAACTAGGTACTGAATTGAAAATTACAGCTGTATTCACAATTTCTTTGTAGATGTAATTTTTTTCGCAGTGGAAAAGTTTTTTCAACTTTTGGATCATAATTTGACACCCAGAAATTGACTGTGGAAATATGACTAGCGCAGTATAAATGGGTTGATAAGGCAACCCGTGCAGAAATCTTGATGGGACGTCATGTCACTTATTATAATAACTTATAATCTCTTATTAACAAAAACAATAATTGTATCTATTGTAACGTCATGCTAACTATAATCAATAATTGTCCACTCAAAGATCACGTGCATCTAAGTATTGATCCATGTCTTATTCGGCGGGTCAAAAACTGATACCTTTTTGTGGCACCACGAATCAATAATTTCACTTAGAGAGCTTTTCTAATAAGTGTCCATAAAAAGATAAGAGGCTCGAGCTACGCGAGCCAGTATAATGGAAAAGTAAGCTCATACCGGGTTTAGTGCCTATTATCATAGGACCACCCATTGGATCACCCACAACACCTGGAATCAGACACTCATTAAGCCGTGTATAAAAACGGGTGAATTAGCCACCGAAAGCCAGTCTAACATCCGACTCCTTACCGTGCCGTTGGGCTCATCATCCGTCGAACAGTCCTTAATCAGACTCCTTACCGAGAGGTCCTGCTGCTCGAACCCTACGAGGGATACTATCCGTGAATCAGTTAATCAGTTAGTCCGTCGGAACCAAGTATCAAGTGAACCAAAAGTCCAGTTAGGACTCGTCCTGAATTATTGTAAACTACGCTAAGGTCTTGTGACTAGTAAACCGGGTTATTGAAGTACCCTATCCGTGTTCGATTATTATACGAATATTGTGAGATTATCGAGCGCCTATTGTGCGGTTATTGTGAACCCATTGTGCGGTTATTGTGCGCCAAACGTGCGTCTATTGTGAGACCATTGAAAGGTCTAATTTATGTCTAATTGTGCGAATCAAGCATTGAATCTGTAATCTACTTGTTCCTGTTCCTGAATATAAATCCGTGATTCCTAGAAGTGAATCCTTGAAGTTTAATCCCGAGACTCCTATATAGTCCACCATACGCTATTCACGGACACCAAAAGGTACATCGCCCCCTGCTGACTAAGGTACCAACGCCGGACCAGCATCAACTAACGCTGACGCTCCAGCCCAAGGACCACCTGCTGTAACCCTCTACTATTAACAAATTCTAACCCTCTCTGTGACCCTTTCTAACTCTTTCCCCCTTTTTACATGCAGCCCAAAAGGATTCCTGACGAAGCTCTCATTGACTTATCAAATGTCCAAACTCATTTAACCAATTGATTATTGTAAACTTCCCCCTCTTGTAATTGCTTATAGAATAAATATTGTATTGTAACGAATCACCGACTACCACTCTGTTCAGTTATCCTCATCCCCGACTCTAGTGGCGTTGTGTGATAATTCTATTATCACACTCTCCACTGGATAGAAAACGAGGAACAACAATTAAATGTTATAAGGTAGGTGCGTCTTTTATCTCGGACGTCACATTGATGTAGGCCTAGTAGGGTTCTGGTCAGTTTCCCCTACTTCTGGTGTGGTTCTGGTCAGTAAAACTGGTTAGAACCCGACAAGGGTGTAACGGTTGGACTTGCGAATACCCTATATAGGGGAAACTCGTCAGGGCTTTGTCAGTTTTTCTAGTGAATGTCTTTTTAAAAAAAACTATAATAAATTATAAATAAAAATTACCTGCTTTTATGAAAATGTAATTTTATTATGTCAAAACATAGCAAAGAACATAAGAAACAATACAAGGAAATAAATCAATCATATTTATGTATTTGCGTTCGCAATGAAACAGAAGACTATTTAAATATTTAAATGGATAATTTAATATTTAAATCTAAATATTTTCAATTCTGAATAATCAGATGATATTATGTTAGTAATTACACATAGTTCTATTATTCTGCCCGATTAGCACCTTATTATAATTTATTTCATTTTATTCAGAATAGAAAAACTGACCAGGGCCTTGTCAGAACCCTATTTTAAATGGGGCAAAATGGGTCAATTTCTGCACGGGAACTTACATATGAAATTTGTATGCCCAATGAATTTGAATAAAATAATTATTCACTGAAAATAACATTTTTTTAACCCTATGGGATAGAAAGGGATAGGATTTCTATCTCTTTACTTCCAGCAGGGATGCCAGTGTCGAGGAAGAATACAGTACAATAGATAACAGAAGTTTCATGAAGGAACGTTAAGTGAGTTCCCGATTAGAGTGAAGATTAATAGTTAAATCGTAAAATTTTAAAATTAAACCCATATTATAGCTTGAAATATTTAAAATGAATGTATTTTAATATCTTTATTACGTAGAATTTTTTGATTGATAATTATTACTCTAAAATTTATCAGTTTCGAGTTTATCAGACTGTAAATTTTTTGTAATTAAATTCTGGCTTTAAATACTATACTAAACACAAACTTTATATGTATATAAAGATTGAGTGTATAGTATATATAAAGCGATGAATTCATTGCAAGCATTTATCAGTCGCTGTAGACAAAAATTGCCCAAAAATTAAGTTTTGGAAAAATGAAGATCCTTTTTGGCAGTCTGCTCTTTACATTCGTAGTTTTCCTCAATTCCATTGGTAAGTGTAATACATATAATGTAATTATAAAAAATTAATATTACATACTCTGAATGCCTACTCTGGAGTCTCTGGACAATTCTTTAATATAGCTATTTACTTTACTCTTTTTACTTTTTTTACTCTCTCTCTCTCGCTCTTTTTCGCGCTCCCTCTCGCTCTCTCTCCCTCTCCCTCTTTTTTCCTCACTCTTCGCTCACTTTTTTTATTACATATAATATATTTCTTACTTTTTTCAGTTTACTTTTGCTCTTTACACTTTCGGTTAAGTAGGAGCCGATTACAATCCTAGCGAAATTTACTTTCGCTCCTAGGAGTGAAAGTAAGTAAGTAATAATAATAATAATAATAATAATCATCGACTCCTTTCGTGATGCTTAACCAAGGTGTCTACTGTTTCTTCAAAAAAACATTCCAGGACTTTTCCAGGTTTTCCAGGACAAAAAATAGATTTTTCCACGTACTTTTTTTATTATTACAATTAAGTTTATATATTAAAAAATTATTCATATAATTTGCTACTTATATAATTGTTTATATGATAAATTTAAATTATGAAACTTAAATTATAAATTGTTTATTATGATAAATTTGAAGGTCTGGCTTAAGGGGTTATTTTACTTTATACGCTTAAAAAAAGAGCTATTTTTCAACTTTTTTTATGAGTATGTCAAGAAAGATATGGATATAAATATTTTTAGGTATGATCAGGTATGATAAAAAATGTCTTAAAATACGTAAAAAAATTGTTTTTTATTTATTTTATTGCATTGTTATTGTTTTAAACGCGTTTTTCTCAAAACAGCGTTTTTAAAGCGGCACCAAGGATTTTATGAAAACTATTCGACCGATCCTTATAAAATTTAAACCACACATTCTACACATATTGAACTAAGTCTGTTGCCTATAATATATTAAAAAATAACATTTTTACTAATTTTTTAAACAAACAAACAGTGAAAAGAAATGCAATTTTTTTTTAATTTTTTTCCGCCATTTTGTTATTTTTTTATAAATATTAATTATTATAGGCAACAGACCTAGTTTTAGTAATACTGAAGCAAACCCACTTTGGTTTTTTTTTTCAGCTAGCCGTTACCGAGATATCCCTGGTACCTTTACCCCTTTGATTTTGAGAAGCCTACGCATGGCTATTATTTTTAATATAAACATGGAATAAAGTTAATAAAAAAAAATTTTGTTTATGTAGTTTAAGACATATTCTATCATACCTAAAAATATTTATTTCCATATCTTTCATGATATACTCAAAAAAAATGTTCAAAAATAGCTCTTTTTTTTAGCGTATAAAGTAGAATAACCCCTTAACAGACACAGAAAATCGATAATTCGTTACACATATGTTATGAAATAGCTATTTGTTTGACAAGTGGGGAAAGTAGGCAATTCCCGAAGAGTGTGAATTTGGCGCCACGAGCCGAAGACGAGTGGCGCCATCACACTCTTCGGGGATTGGCTGGTTCGCAACATGTCAAACACATTACTTTTCATAGCGAGTCTGGGGAATTCGATTTTTGCGCCGACGCCACCGCCGATGCCACCGCCGTCGCCACAGGCGGCGCTATCATCGTCGTCGACACTGGTGGTGTCACCGGCGGCGCCATCGCCACTGGTGGCGCCACAGGTGGCGCCATAATTATCGCCATCGCCACCGGCGGCGCCATCTTCGTCACCACTGGTTTCGTCATTGTCGTCGTCAATGGTGGCGCCACCGGCGGCGCCATCATCGTCGCCGCCACTGGTGGCGCCATCTTCGTTTTCATTGGTGGCGCCACCGGCGGCGCCATAATTATCGCCATCGCCACTGTTGGCGCCGTCGCCACCATCGTCGATGCCAACACCGCCGCCGCCGTCGTCGTGGACATCGTCGACAAAAATGGAACCTCGGATTACTTTCCACACGAGCTAGGGAATCGGCTACTTTCCGGAGTCTTCGGAGGGGCGGAAAATCGAACTTTCCGCAGACGTGCTATGAAAAATTCTTTTAATTTTTTTAGAACATCTTAAAATATTTGATCTATAATGAAATGTAAGAGAATTTAAACGATTATCGAATTACATCCGGTGACCTTACAATTCCTAACGATAGTGTAATTGTATAAGTATAATTTTGTTTTTTTGAATTTTCTAGACATCGAATTCGTAATTAGGTGGCTCGAAAACCCGGTATACCAAATTTGAAAATAATAAAAAATTTATTTAGCATGAACTTTCATGATCATTTCAATTTGTGCAGAGTATCCCAATGGATTAGGATAACAAAAAATATATAAGTTGAAAAACTGTTCAACTTCATATGTCGCCATTTTTCTTACAGAATTAAGTTCACAATCCTCGCATGGATCATCATCAGGCTCAAACTACCCTTCTCATACTCAAGAAAGAAGACGTGTACGTAGGAATGAAGTGATGCGATTGCCAAATGGCGGTACTTATATAG
This sequence comes from Synergus umbraculus, assembly GCA_900474325.1. Lineage (NCBI taxonomy): Eukaryota > Metazoa > Arthropoda > Insecta > Hymenoptera > Cynipidae > Synergus > Synergus umbraculus. The sequence goes on from UCOK01008881.1 coordinate 16,234, forward strand.
CTAATCATAATGGATTCATTACGATCAATTATGTAAGCCCTCATGGGCCTGTATCTGTAGATGAGAATAATATGATTAGAATAGTACATCCACCAGGAACATTACTTGGTGACCCTCATCCTGACCCAACTCGTGAACAAGCTTCTCATTACAAAGAGATACCTGTACGTAGGAATGAAGTGATACAATTGCCAAATGGTGGTAATTATACAGCACAATCTAATGGTTTGATTAGAATATCCTTCATAAGCTCTACTGGACCCATATTAATAGAGGAGAATAATCATTACTTCCTACTGCATCCATCACGTACATAATGGGAGCCATGAAGGTTTTTCTAGTCGTCGATTCCATTAATTGGAATGGCCATTTACAGAGTAAATCCTAGTGTCAAATTTTAGTTGGAAAATGGAATAAAACGTGGCCAGATGTAGAAAAACAATTAGAATTACGACAACTAGGTACTGAATTGAAAATTACAACTGTATTCACAATTTCTTTGTAGATGTAATTTTTTTCGCAGTGGAAAAGTTTTTTCAACTTTTGGATCATAATTTGAAACCTAGAAATTGAATGTGTAAATATACGACTAGCGCAGCGCAGTAAATGGGTTGATAAGGCAACTTATCATAAAAAATTGGTATGCCCAATGAATTTGAATAAAAGAATTATTCACTGAAAATTACTTTTATTTGATTTTATTATTTTATTATTACTTTTATTTACTTTCGAAGGTGCTGCCCTCTTCAACTTTTCATTGTTTCCATGGAAACAGCGTCAAATCCTGTGCATGAGACACTGTCAAATCATTGACGAATTCAGCCGAAAAGTACCGAAACAACCCGAAACCACAAATACGCCGATAGCTCTCTAACAACATGTGGCCTAACTAGACCCTTGCTCCATCTAGGAAAAATATCTTTGATGGAAGTCAATGCAAACTGAAATAAAAACAATTTTTGATAGCACGTCTGCGGAAAGTTCGATTTTCCGCCCCTCCGAAGACTCCGGAAAGTAGCCGATTCCCTAGCTCGTGTGGAAAGTGATTCACTTTCCGCACTAGTGCGGAAAGTAGTCCGAGGTTCCATTTTCGTCGACGATGTCCACGACGACGGCGGCGGCGGTGTCGGCATCGACGATGGTGGCGACGGCGCCAACAGTGGCGATGGCGACAATTATGGCGCCACCATTGACGACGACAATGACGAAACCAGTGGTAACGAAGATGGCGACGGCGATAATTATGGCGGTGGCACCACCAGTGTCGAAGACGATGATAGCGCCGCCTGTGGCGACGGCGGTGGCGTCGGCGGCGAAAATCGAATTCCCCAGACTCGCTATGAAAAGTAATGTGTTTGACAAGTGGGGAATTCCCGAAAAGTGTGAAGTTCATCACATTCTTCGGGGATTGCCTACTTTCCCCACTTGTCAAACAAATAGCTATTTCAGCGTAAATAAATCATAAATTTATTAATAAGTATATTTTATAAGTGAACAATTCATTTCCGCTTATTTTGAGTACCCACTTGTCTCTTGACATACTTTTAATTTTTGAATATAAAATAAAATGTCATAAATTTGTAGGTTATTTGATCGTTTGATTTGTGTTGATAACCCCAAAAACGGCCAAATAACCTACAAATTTATGAGATTTCATTTTATATTCAAAAATTAAAAGTATTTCAAGGGACAAATGGGTACTCAAA
>UCOK01008884.1:0-48612 GCA_900474325.1 Synergus umbraculus
TCTCCTGCAAATTCAGGTAGTGTTACACCTCTAAGCAGAGTAAACACCTTTTCCTTATAAATTTATTTATAAATGCCATAAAGTCTAATCTTTGACCTTCGATTTTTCTTAGCTATATACTAATACTGAATTATAACTGATACTGAAAACGAAAAATTTCTTTGAAAATATCGATTGAATGTGAATTCTTGAATTACCAACATTTGGTTAAAGAGAAACTACATTTCGACACGTATACCATCAAGAGATTCAAGTTAGAATAATAATTGAACATTAAACAAACAAATGGTCGACTTCTTAAATTAAAATAACATATGCACCACGGGAGGGTGCATAATATACTCCCGTGGTGTATTTTGAATGTATTTAGAAAGTTCACAATGATAAAATCGCAGTAGTAAATAAATAGTAAATTTAATCAACATATAAATATTTATTGATTTATTTTGAATCGGTAAAATAGGATATCTTGCGCCATTTACCTTTCCTTGAATTCACTATAATATCCCGACATCTACACGTACTAAATTGAAAATGTCCATTTTATCCTCTGTAGATACTTGAAAAAAAAATATAGGACAATTTTCTATAGAAAAAATATTAGAAATGAAGACTTGTAGAAACGCAGAAAGAACAGAGGGGTAATTTTGTTTTGCGGGTAATTTTTAAGTGGGTAAAGATTTAATTTTTCGCCTCCAAACAAAAGATGCAATTCTTTTTTATACAATAATAGTATGTGGTCTAATTGAAATTAATAGTAAGCAAAGTGATTACATTTACCCAAACTAGATACAATTATAGACTGAGGGACACCAGTCTGTCCCTCATTTGAGCATTGATACCTATTTATACTACTAATGAAATGCCTAATCAAGAAACCCTATTCTAGCAATATAATCTCGATTTAATTGCAATTATGCATTTGTCCAAGAACTAGATTAGTTCCAGATGTTCAATTTTTGAAATGTTATTCACATTTTTTTCTCTCTAAACTCATTATTTCATTATTAGCCAAGAATGAAGGAAATTAATCAGTTTTTCCTGGGTTCTGTGAAAATCAGAACTTTAAAAAATAATTATAATCTACCCAGAAAAAGTTATTACAATTTCTTGCCACGTTCTTGTTATTCTATATAAATTTACCTTAAAAATGAGCCAAGGAACACTAAAAAGTGTTTATTATTTTGAAAGTTATTAAAAAGTTAAGCCTTCTAAAAAATTATAGAATCCGGTTCAGAACAATGGACCGATTGAGTTCCGATTAAGATGCTTAATTGAAACCCATTTTTTAATTGGATATCCAAAAGGGTTACACCCGATTGAATCCGAATAATAAGTCTCTTTCATTTGTGTTTATTAATCGGATCTCAGTTGGTCTATCGTTCCCAATTGGACCCTATAAGTTTTTTTCAACAGGGAAACAAACTTTGAATATGTTGACTTTTAAAAATAACTGCAAAGAATGGACAAAAACACTGATTCTCGGGTTCATTAGATGCGAAATTTTGTCAGCTTTCATGTCATTTCCAGATGAATATTCTACATGATCAATTGTAAAAATTAGAAGCTTTTATGCAATTAAATAAAAAAAAACAGGTGGCTCGATACTATTCGACGACAGTGTAGTTATGAGGTTTAAAAAAGCATAAACAAGCCAATCACTTTGGGAAACAATAGTAAATCGAGCTTTCGATAGTGAGGCGGCTTGACGAGGGGTGGCGGTGGCGTAGTGACATGGTAGAAACTACCCTCAGTGTTATACTCGCCGCGAACGTTTTCGCACAGTGTATTAAATAGTTGGTCGAGGCGGGCTCCCAAGTTTAGTGATCTTTCATTTTCCGGGTGAATTTTCTTTAAAAAAAAAAAATAATACAAAATAAGTGTCCGACCGATTCTTTTGTTTCTTTCGTCACGCCTGTCGTCGATCTGGCTGCCGTCGATTTCGGTGAGTATTTTCTTTTTTGATTTTCTGCCAACTAGCACTTGGGCCGAGTGCTCAGATTATTTTGACTGTCAAGTGCACTGCGAAAATGGCATTGTACCCAAAATTGGAAGTATCATTGTCAATTGAGAATTTCAATAGTCAATCGACCTTTCCAGAATACTTTTTTTATAAGTGTATACATCGAACTGTCTTTCAAATTTAGCGGTAAATTGTATAAAAATCAAGAAAGAGTGTGAGTGAATATTTCAAACTTTACTCTGTACCAGGAAAATTTACAATTGCAATTCTACTAGATTGTTCCAAACTTCCTTATATCAAAATTTAAGTTTTGAAAACAAAGAATTTTTTTTAATAATGAGTATATTTCATTTTAAAATAAAGAAACTGAAGTACTAGGAATTATTTACATAAGACGGTGATGAATAGATTAAAAATCATGAGGGTAATTTTGTGGATGAGTTCTAGTGTCAAGTCGAGTTTGGAATCGACCAACCGTGAATGTTGAACCGCACCTGAAAGCATAGCTCATAATTTAGTGCGATTCTATCTGATTTACTGTACCAAATTTACTCATTTAATAGTCAAATTCGTTTTATTTCGATCCTTGCTTCCGTAAACGAGAAAATTAGATATGATTATTTGCGATACATTAGACAGCTATAACTGTCTTCTTGTGTTTCCGCGTATGTACCTCCATTCGATGAAAATAGAGTCCATCAGGTATAATTAACACCGTAATGATATTAATATGGCATATTTTTAGAAAAATGAAGTATTCCATTAGCAAATATTTCTTGAAAGTTCGTAATTCATAATTTAAACATTAAATCCGGAAAAATTTCAGGAACAATTATTTTGCAATTAATTTTCTGTTTTATAATCTGCTTGGTCTATGTTTTCCCAAGGGCTTTAGTTCCATTGGGAAGCTGTATTCAGACATTTATCCTTTTTAATCCAGTACTATAAAAAGATATTAATGCACATTGGGTGCTTAAAATGAAGTAACTTTTACATTTCCTGCTGGGGTACGCGCAGGTGGAACAAGAGGTTGGAAAAGGCCATTCTTTTAAATTTTGCTTACCTTTTCTTGAATGTATGCTAAACTTGAAAATCATACCCTTTTTTTTAATAAAACTAAATCAGAAATTTGGTGTATATATTAATGTGAATTTTTTTTACTTTCTTCAATTTGAAGGAGCATCAAATAAGGGTAAAACAATAAACTCATGAGACAAGACCTAGAGAGCGGGATTCGAATAAGATTAAGAGCTTATCCGTCTACGATCAATGATGACTACCCTCATTTAATACTTGTGTAGTAAATATGAATTACTCTTCCTTGCTTGATAAAAAAAATACTGATATATTTTGGTAAAGAAAAAGCCGACTGTTTATAATAATATAAGTTTAAAAATCAAAATTAGTATCAACTTGATAAAATCATCATTGAGATCTGGATGCAGATATTCATTCATATGCAGATGTAGAAGATATTCAGTGGCTTTCTTAAATGGGTTCATCCGGTATTCATGCGCTGTTTCTTATCTGCGCAATAGTTTCCAAAGTTTGAGAAATTTAGCATTCAAACTATTCATAACTGTCGCATCTATCAAAACGATAATCCTTACGATGGAAACTTTTTTCATAAAACATTTTTCTGTAATGGAATGTCTGTGAGGTGTAAAAAAAGAGGACCTCTAAAAATCTGCTGTCGGGAGAAAAACAAGTTTACTCTCTAAACTTGAATCAGTGAAATTTAACTGATTACCAGTCAAATTCCACTGATTAAAATAGTGAGAAAAGAGTCACTGAAAATCAGTGGAATTTGACTGATTCAGTTTTAGAGAGTAAAAAAGACTTGAAAAATATTGAAACCAAAAAGAAGGAGAGTTTGTGAAACGTGTAAAACATATTCGATGTTATCTGTTTTTGTGGAACTGATGATTTATCGATGAACTCGGTTTTTATTTACACCTTTTTCATAATTTACTGACAGGGTATTTAAACACCCTGGAAGATGTTTTCAGTTTGGTGGATCGATGCCACCCTGAAGTTAATGTCCCGTAAACACTAGTGATGTTATCAGTTAGGCAATGTATACTGGCATGTGCTCATTGCTGGTAATTATACATAGCAGTTAGTGCGATTATATTATTTTGAAGTCATTTTAAAAGCTGTCACCTTATTCACGACCTTGAGAATTTCGTAATTATATCGGAGACGTGATGTTGTAAATTCTGACTCGTAATATGTCAAGGTGAGGAAAAATCACCGTGTTTAGCCTAATTGCATTTGAAATGCCAAACACGTTATCTGGAATTATTTTCAAGAATGAGAAAATTGGAAAATTAATATAATTTTCTACATTTTCTTATTAAAACTTTTCGTAAATCTTTGAAAGCATTGTTGAAGTTTAGGCGCTGCGTGACTAAGTTTTCATGTTTTTGTTTTCCCTTGAAATACACACAACATATATAGAAACTATACCAAATTTCTACAATAACTTAATTAGGCGAGTTTGAAAAGTTAGTCTTGTTTGCAGTGTTATATTTTCATATCCTAAAAAAAAGTTTTATTTTGTTGGTAAACTTTAGCAAGATTTATCGTTGTAGAATTTCAGGTGTATTTTATAACAGGAATGGTTTTGAGATTTTCGTTACATTAATGTGGATACGAGATTAATTATGCACCGTAACGAAATGCTAATAAATTTATGGTCCTGGATAATGCATTATTCACTGCGTTTTGTAATTTGCAAAGTGACAATATTTTCGCATTAATTTTCTGATTTTGGAACCATCAATAAATTAATTACATTAGCAGATTAATTTTAACACTGGTTCAAATTTACTCCTTGGAGATAATTGACAATTACGAATTCTGTTTTTTTTATCACGTGAAAACACATCTAGAAACATGTACCATATTCTCTTCTTTTTCAACTTTGTTTTCCTTTATCATTTGAAACTTTTCATTTGTGAAATTTCTTGTTAATTTATGATGTTCACGTTCTCAATAAACTTAATTGGATTACCGGTTATAAAGTCTCTCCTTGTTGAAAGATATTCAACGAGGTGTGCATATTCATAAGAAACTGCAAAACATATTCTCACTCTGATTATGCTGATTTTGGAAATTCGGTTAGGAAAATAAGGGAAAATTAATTCCTTCACTGAGTCTAGCATCTATATCGGTTTTACAATTATTTGCTTCAGTTTATCAAAGTTTATATAAAGTAAAACCAACACCTGATTAATTAAGAATGCGAATTGTGTAAATAAAGATGTTACCAACAAAGTTTGTTATATAGAGCACTCGGGTAAGGAAACTGATAACTTTCCTTTGAAGATCTTGAAGATATACTTATAGGAGGGAAAAACTACTAGAGAAAAACAATTTGAAAAAAAAAATGAATGAATTCAATTTGAAAAGTTGTTATAGTATAAATTTCGATACACTTTGAAAGAAAGTAATCTGGATAAAAATATTCTTGACACCTGTTAAAGGCTATTGTTATTTTTTCCTGAGCCTAAGACAAAATCGACCGACCTCAATCGACAACATCGATCGTTATAATTTCTGCAGCAGTCGCCAACGCTAAAAATAATTCATAGATTTGTCTTTATTACAGGCACGTTGCTCATCACATGGTGGTTATGTGATGGAACTGATATATTTAATAATTATGGGTTATGCTAATAGTTAATCATAGAATCTATATTTAATAAGCAGTTTTCATCACCAATGTAGAACAATTTGATTATCTAAGTACATCCTGGGTTGAAAGAGGCTTATTATTATTAATATGTATATTTCTTTGATTTATAGAATACTTTTACTTTAAACACTTTTAGAAGAAAATTATATCATTTCAGATACGAAGATAGAGCTTAAGTGTAATGCTATTGATTAATAAATATGTTAATTCGTAACTATGATAATCAATTTAATAACTATGATAATTTATTTAATGTGATCTTAATTATATTTGTTTTATGAAGTTAGATGTAAGTAAAGATGTAGGTAAAGATCATCGACACTATAGACAATGTTAGCTTGTATATAGAGACAAGGTCGTGAAAGTGGGTAGATTATATCTTGCTCTAGTTTTTGTAATTTACATTTGTATAGACTTATAACTTGAAGTGGTTGGTGAGGTTCTTCTTAATCTTTAGCAGGAGGCTTTGCAATTCTTGAAATTCCTGATCGTGAGATCGTCGGCACTGCTATCGTCTTGAAACACTTTTGGCAAAACTCCAGTCTGCAATCATAGGTGAAGGATAAACGCTCTGAAAAGCCAAATTTGTAAGCTTTAACAAAGTTCAAATATCATTTTTTGATAAAAGTACTTTAACACATATAATATCTACATATAGAGATATTTCTTAATATTAAAAATATAATTGAATGGTCATTGATTAGTCCAATGTTTCAAGCGATTGTCCAGATGTGTGTGTGTGTGTGTGGGTGGATATTGTCCTTTTTTGTTAATTGAAGACATTTATACGGCTTATTTGCTAATTTAATTATTTAAATAACTAGTGCTTCTTGTATCAATCTACAAGTTTTAATTAGTTACTTATGGCGATACTTTTTAAATATATAAATATTAATTCTCGCTATTATAGAATACAGTTAGTTACGGCATTGAGGAAGGTTATATGTAAGTTAATTAGTGTGAATTTTTTCGTTGAAGAATTGCAGGTGTTCGGATCCAATAGCTTTGTCGAAAAACCTTGGCAAGCAAGTTTGGTGCATTTGACAGAACTACGGCAATTCCCACAAATCAGTGACTAATTGCAAGTCTGTATTGAGATAAACTGGTAGATTTGATCCCGGTCCAGGGGCGTATTTATTTATAATTATTCGATGTGCTGAATTAAAAGTCAACTAGAATTAAAACATTTCAATCAAAATTAAACATGTGAGTAATATTAGATGTATCATTAAAAAAAGATAAAAATTTGCAAGTAGTAGTTTCGCTTAAAGAGTTTTGTTCTGAGTTGGCCTCTTGCTTTTCTTGGGTGGTACTTGAACGTGAACTTTTCAAGGAGTGACTGGGTCCGATGTCTATGTATATATTATACGTGAATATAAAACGCTATAGTAAAAACTTCTCAAAGCTTTTCGAGGAATGTGAAATCCTGTGGAATTGAACAGAAATATCTACTAAATAGAGTGGAATAATGAGCTTTTTTAAGCATTTGACTATTTTTCAAATATTCTACAGGGTGACTTTTTAAGAAGGAATTTTAAGAGATTTAAAGGAATTTTAAAAATAGATAAATGGATTTGGTTTTTCTATTGATGTTTCAAGCCTCGTCCGTGTTAGATACCATTTTTTCGTGAAATAACGTTAATTAAAGTTTTAAATGTTTCAGGTGTGGCCTAATGGCCCAGGACACGTTAAAGAATTAAAGAAAGGAAAAATAGGCTTAAATTTAGTAATTAATTTAAACAATAGTCTACAATTTAAAAAAAAAACTCAGTAAATTACAAAATCCAGTTTTATCTGATATTTATTTTAATTATCAAACTTTTGAGGATCTTCGCTTTAAATGTATGAATTTTTGATTTTTTTCTTATTAATTATTATAACTGCTGTGAATTCAGTAAAAGAATAGAAAAATTCTCTTCAGCGAACAATGAATTTTCATAAGTAGAAGTTCTTATTGATTAACGGTGCTCTTTCGTTTGTTGGCCATGATTCGTGACCTTCATTTTTATCTTTAATAGTAATCTAGGGCGAAATCAGTTTTCAAGTTTTACTCAGAATTATAAAATACGTGTCAGAATATATTTATTTCATAATTAATTTACTTGAAACATATTCACGATTTTTATTATAGTTTAAAATTTGTGCCAATGATAAACAAAAATATTTTACATTATGGGTAGTACACATACAATAAATATTAATCTCGATATCAACTAAAATTAGGATCTTATTCTTAGTTTATAAAATATATATTAGGTATAATTTTTATACGTTTGCGGCATTTCTGATCCAATCCCGGAATTTTGCAATTTCTGTATAAACGCCCGGAAATCCAGGTTTCGCACACCCGTTACCCCATGACACTACTCCAGCTAATCGACCATCAATAGCTAATGGTCCACCAGAATCACCCTGACACGCATCTTTCCCACCAGCAGGATGAGCAGCGCAAATTTGGTTGGATGGTATTCCCCCAAAGTTAGAATATGCATTAAAACATACTTCTTTCGAAACAATAGGAATGCTGACGACTTGCAAAAACTCGGCTTGTCCACCACTTTGTTTTACACTTCCCCAGCCAGTAATGATCGATAATGATCCATCCGCTGCGTCTTCCTTATCTTCGAAAAGAGCAATCGGCTGACGTGTGTCATCTAGCTTAAATGGATTTTCAACTTTGATGAGAGCCAAGTCGTTTATTGGGATTCCGAATTTATTCGTTTTGTAGCCTTCGTGCTTCAAGAATTTTTCCACTTTGTGAATGGATCCTCCAGATCCCTTCTTGTCAGAACCTGCTCGAATAGTAACAAAGTTTTCAGGATAGACGATGCAATGTCCTGCAGTGACCACCCAATATTCATCGATGATGCTTCCTCCACAAAATATGTTGTTATTTACTTGCAGAGCCACTTGGTAGGGCACTTTAGTTATTGAAACATCCAGTCCGCCAATAATTCGACCAGAGGGAGTGAAGGGGTTCAGTTGACGAATAACAAATGGAATTGGCTCAGCTGAAAGTTCATTTAAAAAAAATTAGTTGTCACAATCTTTTAAGAAAATTAAATAATCAATCCTTTGAAATCTTTATTTAAAACTCTTTCTCAGCATTTTTCTAGAATTACGTATGTAGAATACCAATATTTCCTAATTTCAGCCAATCTCTGCGCGTAATCTATAAAAAGACACTTTGGAAAACTAGGGCGCACCAAAAACGTTTTAAAGACTTATTGGAAGTTTCTTCAGTTCAAGCGAACAGCAAAGTTTCGAGTGGACAAGTTTTGTCTGGGTTTAAAACCGTAACGTGTTAACACTTTTAGAAGAAATAAAGCACCTTTTAAGAAAATCGGAAAGAAGAATTTGCAAATGGGATATATTGAAATAATAAAAATTTTCAAACAATATGAGAAGTGAGTCTCAGAATTGGTATCGTCAATAAATCACAAAAACTCACTTGAACCAAGAGTCACGACCAGCGTCATAAACAGATACAAAATCATTTTGATCGACCGATACTGCAACTGAGTGCATCGACATTTCAAGTAGTATATATATGCAAGTGATAAGACTCTCTTTCCTATCGTCTACACCTAAATCTATCTTTCCTCAGTGCATTAAATGGAGTTTTCGGTTGCAGTGGAAACGAGATTAGATACGAAATCAATAACCGATTCAATTATTTCCCAAGTCATTGATTATGAAAATATTTTCATTGAACATGAATTGAGAAAAACAAAATTTATGATATTTATATGTTCAACATCCTGAATATTATGCAGAACTCAACATCTATAAATGATACTAATTCTTAAAATTGTAAATGGCTATTAGAATATGAAAGGAAGGGAATAACACTTTCTACTAAATTTTTATTTATATTTATTTTCTATATATTTTCGCCTGAAAATGTATTCACAAAAAACAAATTAAAGACCAGTTTTCTGTGCAATCCATTCCCGGAAGGATGCCACTTCTGTGTAGACTCCTGGATATCCTTTTCTTGCACATCCATTGCCCCATGAAACAAGTCCGGCCAATCTTCCAGCAATGGTTAATGGACCACCTGAGTCACCTTGGCAAGCATCCTTTCCTCCATCGGGATAAGCAGCACAAATCTGACCTTCAGGAATGCCTCCGTAAAGAGAGTAAGCTTGACTGCAGATTGATTTCGATACTATGGGAACTTTTACAGTTTGAAGAACTGTAGATGTCTTGCCTCCTTCTCTTAAAGCACCCCATCCGGTGATCGTGGAGAGGGATCCCTCAACACTTTCTTCATTCTGGTCAAAAAGAGAAATTGGCTGACGAGTTGAGTCTAATCCCATGGGTATTTTCAGCTTCAAAAGTGCTACATCATTTTCAGGAATTCCATGCAAGTTCGTCCTGTAATTTTCATGTTTAACGACTTCCTCCACTTCATGCACAGACCCTCCAGAACTGAATTGATTCGAACCAGCCCGAACACTTATCCATTCACTCGGATAAACGGCACAATGGCCAGCAGTCAATATCCAATCTGCGGAGATGATACTTCCTCCACAGAAACCAAAACCATAAGCCTGCAGTGACACTTGATGCGGGTATTCCTGAATCGAAGCGTTCTCACCTCCAACTATACGTCCATTGGGTGTAAAGGGGTTGATTCCAATTAGATTGGGAGATGGAACAGCTGTTGAAAAGAAAAAAGTAAAATATTATTGACGAAATAATCACGAAAATACAAAAAAGTACAAAGGGTACCTTAATAATAAGGATATTAATTATTAAGGATACCAATTTTGATTGAAGTGTGTTAAAATATTAGTGAGGTAATTTAGTTGTCCTTTTAGTTGATGATGAAGCAAGATAGTCTTTATATAAAAAGCAATTTATTTCTTCTAAAAATTGTTTCTTGTATTAGGAGGATGAGAATTGAAATGAAAGATTCTAAATTTATTTCTAAAAATCACGATTTTTAAAAACTTACCCAAAACTGCAGCGGAAAGAATTGAAAGAATGAAATACCCCAACATCTTTGTTACTTCTGAACTGCAGAACTTGGTGCTTACTAGAAAAACCTTATAATTTATATTGCAAATCGTAATCCTTTGTCGAGTGGAAATTGATTTGCACAAAATCTGGAAGATAACGTTAATAAATCCTTTCCTTACATTTTTTGCTTTGTTCCGGCAATTGATTGAATGTTATCGCATGCCAGCTAGGAATGTGACAGAGGATGGCTTTCGTGTGCTCAAAAGATCGATAATGATGGATCTGAGATTTAAACAGACAAGTGAAATATTATTAATAATCACAAGGCGTTTTTACAAAATTTGTGAAATGAAAACTCTTAAATTATATATATATATATATATTTCTTTATTTAATTTATTTTATTACCAAATTTTCTAGAGAATTCATTATAACTATTTTATCCTTTAAATCAATTGTATTTGAAATAAAAGCTCTGCAGAAAAATTTTATTTTTCGTATTTATCGGATATTGATTATTAATCGAAATCAGAAACAGGGTTCAAAGTGTACTTTTTAATTCGCTGAAAATATGTGAACATAAATAAATACACTACATATTATATTTCCCTACGGTGATATCATTAGGAATCTTGCGTGAAATATTTCTATTACAGATAAAAACACATTCAAGAGAGAGTTCGTATTTAATGATTAATTCAGGTCACATCATAATAATAGTAAAAAAATTTACTTTCTGTAACTTCAGATGATGAATTATATCGTAAAAGTGCTCAACAGTGAAATCAATACTAGAGGTTGGCTAGCGTTATCTTGAGGAAGTAAATTAATCATGCTCTATCAATCAAAGCCAGCTTAAAATTTGGTATAAATTACTTTGCTCCTCGGCGAAACAGCAAGTGCTCCACCAAGATAGAAGCAAGATGTTTGGATACCTGGTACTTTCTGTTCTCCTGGCTACGGCTGCAGGTAACTTCCATTGTAGTTTATAGAAATTACAACAAATTATTTACATTAATCATGATTTTATAATAATATTTCATTGATTTTCCTAAATAGCGGACCCAATTCGACACCTCGTAGAGCTCAACCCATTTACTCCAAATGGACGCATCGTAGGTGGTGAACCAACAACTATAGAGGAAGTTCCGCACCAGGTTTCCCTTCAGGCTTATGGATTCAGTTACTGTGGAGGAAGCATTATCTCTGAAAATTGGGTTTTGACAGCAGGACATTGCACCACAAGTTATCCCGCTCAATGGATAAGTGTCCGAGCTGGAACGACCCAATTCAGTTCTGGAGGAACTGTCCATCCAGTCGAAAAAATTGTCAGACATGAGAACTACAGGACCAACTTGTATGGAATTCCCGAAAACGACGTGGCACTATTGCAGCTGAAGACTCCCTTCGAGTTGGGAACATCGCGTCAACCAATTTCTCTCTTCGAGCAGAATGAAGAGGCTATCGAAGGTGTATTGGCTACAATCACTGGATGGGGAGCAGTTCGTGAAGGAGGTAGCACTTCCAATGTTCTTCAGACCGTGGATGTTCCCATTGTTTCAAAGGAAGTGTGCAGCAAGGCCTATGAATCTTATGGTGGAGTTCCTCCAGGCCAAATTTGCGCTGCTCATCCCAAAGGAGGAAAGGATGCTTGCCAAGGTGATTCTGGTGGTCCATTAACCATTGCTGGAAGATTGGCCGGAATAGTTTCATGGGGTAACGGATGTGCCCGAGAGGGATATCCTGGCGCTTACACAGAAGTCGCAGCCTACCGCGAATGGATCATCCAGAATTCAGATCTTTAATTTTTATACTTTTTTTTGGAAAATTTGTGAACTGATTTTAGTTTTTCTTTTGTAATATTCAAGCATGAAGTATTGTGAATAAATTTCTCTTCTCTCTTTCGTTCGAAATAATGTTGTTTTATTAAAAAATTAATATGCGTCTTATCTGAAATCGAAATGGCACTAAAATGATGATGAATCGTTATATGAATTATTTCCTCGAAATCTAAAGTGGCACGTGACCTAAAATGGTTGATTTCAAATGTTTAAAAATACTCGATGGAATGAATATTGAAAATATTATACGGATCATTGTCACATAACTTAAGTTTTCGAATCCAAATAAATTTCATTTTTTATTTGAAAATTGTAATTGATTATTAGTATTAGAAAATGAAAGAGAACGATCGACTTTAGAGGTACTCTCTAAATTTGAATTAGTAAGAAGTTAGTATGAAATAGTGCCGATTCGTTTACTAATACACTAAGCATTTTTACTATCCATTAGTTAAAAACTACTAATTCAGAGTAAAAAAGTACTAATTCATTTAGTAACGGTAACTAAATCAATTAGTGAACCTTACAAAATGAATTAGTACACTGAGAAAAAAATACTCGGAAATCAATAAATATACTTTTGAATCAATAAGGGCCGATTCCACCAACTATGATTAAATTTTAATCCTTGATAAACTGAAGTTAATCAATATTTTCGTACGCAAATCGAGGATTTAATCAAGAATTAAAATTTAATCACAGTTGGTGGAATCGGCCCTAAATCTCTTCCAAAAGCTGATATTTTATTGATTCAAAAGTATATTTATTGATTTCCGAGTGTTTTTTCTCAGTGTACTATTTTACTGTGAATTATTCATTTAATAATTTAGTTTTTAACTAATTGATAGTAAAAATGCTTACTAAAGTGTATTACTAAACGAACTGGCACTATTTCATTAGTAACTTCTTACTAATTCAAATTTATAGAGAGTACTAAGACGATAGATGATTATATTAATATCACTTTTGAGTTTCGATGGACGAGAGTTTATTGAATAATTCATATTAAAAACTTTTTTTGATTTAAACTTTTATTTTCACCACTCATCACGTATACATTGGCATAAACTTATATTTACACATTACACATTATCAGATATACAAAATTCTATAAACTTAGGGTGCGCAAACAATCTCTTTCCTCAGAATAATTTTGACAGTTGCAAACACCCTAATTTATAATCGTCAAGTGACTTAAATACAAAATCTGTACATTATTTATTAAGGGCTATGTCAGGATATTCATTGTAAATTTACACTGGAACTATATACACCACTCGTGATTTTCATAGTCCTCTTTTAAGATGAAACTCTTATACTCCAGAGTTTTCCGTGATCCATTCGCGGAAGTAAGCAACTTCGGTATAAACTCCGGGCATTTTAGGTCGAGCACATCCCAATCCCCAAGAAACAACTCCAGCAAGACTTCCGTCAACAACCAATGGGCCACCAGAGTCACCCTGGCAAGAGTCCTTACCACCTTTTGGATAAGCGGCACAAATTTGACCCGATGGAATTGTACCGATGAAATCATACTGATCCTGGCATGATTCCTTGCTGATGATGGGTACTTGAACGGATTGAAGGTTTTTGGAAATATATCCACCTTCTGAGGTTGCTCCCCAACCAGAAACAACACCAATGTGTCCAGGAGTTAATAATGTGTCTTTCTTCGTCAGAGGAATGGCTGCTCTAGTTTCATCAAATTCAAAGGGTGGATCCACTTTCATAAGAGCGATGTCATTTTTGGCAATGTTGTCAGATGTTGCACCATAATTTTCGTGAATTATCACCTCTGATACTGAGTGTTGGCTGCCACCTTTGCTGTAGAAAGTTGAGCCAGCTCGGATTGTATATCCATAGGCACTTTTTTCCGAGCAATGGCCTGCAGTGAGGACATAGTCTTTTGAGATGATGCTACCACCACATATGAAGCTGCCATATGAGAAAAGGCTGACTTGATAGGGAGTTGCCGTGATGTTAATTTTATCTCCGCCAACAATCTTTCCATCCAAACGCAGGAGTGGATTCGCTGTTAAAAAAATTCTTTGTTAGGGAATATTTTTCAATTTTAGAAAGTAAATTGATTGAATTTTATTTACGTATTGAAAAATTTAACTGTGTGGATTTTATGGATTTAAAAATGTTAAATATCTCAAGAGAGAAAACTAGGTTTAGCAAATTTGAAATAATTCTCGAATATAACAAATTATTAAAATTTTAATATAGAAGACTTACCATTTGCGAGAGCCGCAAGGGCAACTACAACCAGCAGCTTAATCATTGTGAATAGGAACTAATCTTGAAGTAACGAATAGCACAACTTAACCCCGTTTATATATATTATCCCTATCTTGGACAGTTCGCATGAGAAATTCCGTTTCAAGCGCATCAATCATTTAATCTAATCCTAGTGTCATTCCCAAGTTAGATCTGTTGAAATTCTATTCATTCACGAGGAAATAATTAGAAGTCGCTTTTGATCAAAAGATTGCTAGAAATATTTACGCAACATTTCACCCAGAGCACACCAGAACTGCATGATATAAAATGAAATAAATTAAATACTTTGAATTAGCGATTTTTCCAAAACAGAGAATTTTAAATTATTTTATGTTTATATTTATTCATGTTTTACATATTTATTCATATTTTAGATATTTATGCATGTATTACATATTTGAGATCATAGAATCGAGATAAATAAACTTTCCATACAATTTAGCATTACTGCAGAGTATCACATTTTCAAACACTAAAATCAAATTCAATCATCAAACTAAAGTCCTGTCTTCTTATCTATCCAGTTCCTGTAAGCAGAAATTTCACTATATACTCCAGGAAATCCAGGTCGGGCGCATCCATTTCCCCAGGAAACGGTGCCAGCCAATCTTCCACCAATCGTTAGTGGTCCGCCTGAATCACCTTGGCAGGCATCTTTACCTCCTTCTGGATAAGCAGCACATATCTGCCCTTCAGGAATGCCTCCATAAGCAATATATGCTAAGCCGCATGCCTCTTTCGATATAATGGGGATATTTACAGTCTGAAGAATGTCGGAAGTTTTGCCTCCTTCTTTAACAGCACCCCATCCGGTGATCGTAGAAATGGAGCCTTCCGAAACTTCTTCACCTTGCTCAAAAAGTGGAATAGGTTGTTTAGTTTCATCTAATTCCAAGGGTGTCCTGAGACGTAGTAAAGCAACATCGTTTATGGGAACTCCAAACGTACTGGTTGTAAATTCTTCGTGCAAAATGATTTCATCCACTCGATGAACATTTCCTCCTTGTGTATAGTTCGTTGTTCCTGCTCGAACAGAAATCCAATTTGTGGGGTAGCTTGCACAATGTCCAGCTGTCAAAATAAAATTGACAGAAATTATGCTGCCAGCACAATATCCGAAACCCAAAACTTGCAATTGTACTTGATGGGGAACTTTTTCTATTTCGGTTGCTTCACCACCGATTATACGTCCATTTGGTGTAAGAGGGTTTCCAATGAAGCGAGGAATAAAATTAGCTGTTTGGAGAAATAAAAACTTTTTAGATAATGTGCAAAATAATCATGAAGATTTAAATT
The DNA here is from genome assembly GCA_900474325.1 of Synergus umbraculus. Classification (NCBI taxonomy): domain Eukaryota; kingdom Metazoa; phylum Arthropoda; class Insecta; order Hymenoptera; family Cynipidae; genus Synergus; species Synergus umbraculus. The sequence continues at coordinate 16,052 of UCOK01008884.1, forward strand.
TTCTGTTCACTTTACTCACAGGCAGTCGAGGCAGAAATGATCGAAAAAACAAGAGTCCGGAAGATTGTTAACCCTGTCATATTGCACTTTTTTCCTTAATGACTGCAGGCCTTGCAATTTATACTTCAGCTGGAAAAATGTGTTATTGATAAATCAATCAATGGGTTATCTTCCAATTATTTACCGGGGCGAAACTTCTTCCCTGATCCGGTTACTAATACAGGATAATGCATTTTATCATCTGGAAGTGCATCAACAGAAGAACTTAATCTCTACAACAATGGAAAAAATTGAATTCTCCGGAAATAATAAAATTCAGGACTGATGACCTATTTTTCCCAGAAATTATTCTCAAAATGATAGATTAAAAATCATTCTATATAAACTTAAATAAATATTCTTTTTGTAAAGTAGATATAATAGATTATTTTTCAGGGGGACTATTTCCTCGAAAATTATTTTTGTTTACATTTTACTTCGATTATTATTAGAAAGAAAATGATGTATTTAAAATTTTTTTCAAGCTGAATGCACCTGTTTTCTTAAGGTTCTAGTTTTTTATGGATACTGATGGATTCTAGTTTTTTTACAGTCTTATAAAATAATAATTTTTGTGTCTTCTTTTATGTAAAAGAATAAAAAGTGACTGTAGTACACGTGACCTCCTTTTTTACACAGAAAGATAAAAATAACATTCTGCCCTTGGGTTTATGCATTGTACGTGCATATTATCAAGTAAAATATACAATTGTTAAAAATTCCAATTATCTAAAAATATATTCTATGATTTTCATTTATAATTTTGTATTTCCAGGCATATTATTTTACTACTTAATACATGTGCAATGTGCTGATACGTACTTGAACATATAAAGTATCAGTCGAAAGTTGTCTGATAAGATGTCTGTCTTAATTTGATTAATATGATAATATGATTTACCTGATAACTAAAAGTTGTGTTCTAAATTTATGCGCCTATCAAAAAGTTATGATCGGGAAATTCGAAATTCATTCGTTTTTCTTCAGGAGACATCATTTCTAAAAATTATGACAGCAGGCATAATCTATACATATTATATAGTCTGTAAATCATGAGAACTATCAGTTTATGCTTAACGTAATTGTTGTTGAAATAGTAGCGTATTCCACAGAATAGCCTTAATTATCCCACATAAACTAGAGCAATGCCCATTAAGCGGATGTTTGGAAACGGGTCGAAACGCTTGCGGTTACGAGTAAAATTACCCTGTATAAATAAACTTTAATTGTCTTCTAAACTGACTTTTTTTTAAATGAAACAATGACAAAAATGGAGGTAAAACAAAGGGTAATCTGTTGTTGAATAATTTTCTTTAAAATATTCACGTATGCATAACTTTTCACAATAGTGACAAAATAAATGTTAAGAGGTAATTTAGTTGGGTTTTTCAACTAATAGAAATGTTTTCTTGTTTGTTACAGGTGAGTTCAACTTTTATTCGTCCTCATTTACAGTTTAAGTAAGTAACTTAAACAAAATTTTTATTATCAGATTAATTAGTATATGATTATTTAAAAATCGGACTGATCGATGAAATTGTGAGCGGCTGTTTGATTACAAAAGAGCGCAGATCTTCAAAGATACTTAAAATCACAGAAACGAAGAGAGATTATCTATTGAACGATAGATAGTAAATTAGCGTTATTAAGATTATATATTGATTTACGCACGCATGCATGTGACAGATAAGAAGCTCGTCTTTTGCGCACAAAATATAAATACATATTCGGAATTTATAATATATACATTCTTATCTTCCTTTTCTTGAAACAATATTATCATTTATGAACACCACGTGAAAGTGATTTGATATTTTTTTAATAAGCAAATCTTTATTTATTATGAATTTTTGAATTTATATTCTGTGTATATATAGAAATGCATACACAGTGTCTATTCACACACAAAAATTCTGCTATTTATTTTTTATATTTATATCGAAAAAATCCATCTATTCGTACAGAAATCTTTGAATGCGTTATAGACACTGTCAATAATTTAAATTCAATATTTCTTTTAAAGGCAGCATAAAATTCTAAATTATAATCATACTATCATTGTGTGACTAAATCTAATTAATTAATGAGAAAAGTAATGATGATGTAAAGTATAAAGAATCCCGTTTTCGGGATTTATAAGCCTAATTAAGAAATGATTTTTTCATCTTAGTGGAATTTAGAAGAATTTCCTCGGATATGCAGTAATTTCTATGGGCCTCAATTTGAAAAGATAAAATGGATATAAAAAACAGAAAGAGGAAATAAGCGTAGAAAAGATAAATATATAGAAAAACCATTCATTTATTTTCGAATACAAGTGGAAAATATAAATTTCTCATTCAGACTTCATACTTAAATAATATAATAATTTAATAGATAATTCATAAATTCTTCGCTTATAATTGGTCGCTGTTTTCTAGGATCCATTCATAATAGAAAGCAACTTCCGTGTAAACACCCGGGTTCCCTTCTTCTGCACATCCTACGCCCCAAGAAACGATACCAGCCAATTTTCCACCAATGGTTAGTGGACCACCTGAGTCACCTTGACAAGCATCCTTTCCTCCTTCCGGTAAAGCGGCACAAATTTGTCCCACAGGAAGAGGAATGATATTTTCGTAGGCTTCTTTACATTCCTCTCTACTAATTATAGGTACGCTCACTGCTTGCAACTCCGTTGGAGATTTGCCAGATGCAATCTTTCCCCAGCCGCTAATCGTGGAAATACTACCTTTTTTAGTTATTCCCTTATAAAGAGGAATTGCAGCACGAGTTTCATCGAAACTGAAGGGCGGTGTGACTTTCATTAAGGCAAGATCATTTACAGGAATATCGTCTATAATGTCGAAATCTCTATATATGATTATTTTATTCACTTTATGCAGACTTCCTCCACTCAATTTATTTGATGATCCTGCTCGAATGCGGTATTTGAGTCTACTCTTCTCGGCACAGTGACCTGCAGTGAGAATAAAGTCAGCAGAGATTATACTGCCACCACAGAAGTGAGATCCTGAGATTTGCACGCTAACTTGGTATGGAAAGTCCTCAATATCCACTGGTTTCCCACCAATTATCCTTCCATCGAGGCCAGGATGTGCTTCAACTGAAATTGATCATTTTGGATGAAAATTATTGATTCCGTAATTATTTTTGAGTACATGAAAAAAAGCTACTATGGATGTCTCAACTACAGAGTAATTTTTATAGTATTTTTTTTATAGTAACTAGCAGCTTTTTTCGAGTATTGAAAAATTGGGTAGAAAAAATTATTATTGTGACAATTACAAAACTTACCAAATACACAAGCCACCAAGGCGAAAACTGTGAATTTTAGAGTCATTTTCAGGTACTGCTGACCGAATTCTGTCTGATCATTAGCACTTCGGGAGATCTTATTTATATTGACAAGTATCGCAAATTATTTTAATCGTGATTTGCTAGTCATGTTGATATTGACAATCTGATTATGTGATATGCAGTTTGGTAAACGAGAACTCTGAGTCAGTAGCGTCTGAGATTGTATCAGGAAAAATATTATGAACTATATCAGAAATCATAAAAGTGAATTATTATGAAGTAAAAATTAATCCTATTTTAATTAAAGTTGGATTAAATTAAAATGCTTGTGATTATGATACATTTTTCTCTACATTTTAAATTTCGGTTTTTCCCTAGATCCAATCTGTATAATTTTACAGTTTAAAAAAATCCGTTTTAATGATTTGTTTCAGTCAACAAATATTCAGTTATAAATAATACAATGATCACTCGCAAAAATAACGATCTTGAGAGAAAGCAATTTTCTCTCGTAAATGATCTTCTTGACACGAGAGCATTTCTTTGTAGGAAGATTCTTTTGTGATAAAAGGTCTCCAGTAGCAAAATGAAATATTTTTACCGATATTTTTTTGATTGAAACTGTTTTAATAAGAAAAATCAATTATTAAAAAAGAATGTGAGATTAAAACTGTCTTGCCAGTGACAAATTGCCATTAAGGTATCGATAAAAAGGAACTGTGTCATTTTGAATTTTAAATGATCAAATCGCTCTGAGTAATGTTTATAATTGTTCAGACTTTATATAATTACAGTATTATAATAGGAAGTGTAGTTACTTGAGTAATCTAATTTCAAGAGTATCGGAAATGCCAAAGATAATAGTCCAAAATTTATCAAGAATCTTTATTCAAAGTAATTGGACTTCAATCCTTCTACTTTTCAAGTGTGTCTAGTATCCGATTAGTCAATCTCGTCAATGAAAGATTAGCTATATTTTCTATTTTTACATACAATGATAATTTACTTCCATCGAATTTTGGAGAGGACAAGAATTTTCATATAATATTTCATTAACGTCTCTTAAAATTTCAAGTTGCTATTTTTCAGAAAAAAATTTCATACTTTAAAAATGGAATAGCAATATTAAGGTGGTTTAAACAAAAGAATTTTTTTCTCAAATTGCATCCTTATAAAGTTGCAAAAGATCTACTACTGGAAATTTCCTCTAAGTAATCTACTTGCTATTTCAAAACAAAATATAGATACAAAATAACGAAAGAAATAAATGCATAAAACAGGAATAGAAACAAATTTCATTTAATTTTCAAACAAAAATCGTAGAGTGCTTTATTTATCTATAATAGATACATCAGACAAGATTATTTACAAGGCCAATTTTTCATAAAATTACAAGCTGACGTATTTTCGGATCCATGCTAAATGATGAGCAACTTCGGTGTAAACGCCTGGGTGCCCTTTTTCTGCACATCCTAAACCCCATGAAACGACACCAGCCAATTTTCCACCAATGGCTAGTGGACCACCTGAGTCACCTTGGCAAGAATCCTTTCCTCCTTCCGGTAAAGCGGCACAAATTTGTCCCTTGAGTCCCGCAGACAGTATTTTGTAGGCTTTTTTACACTCATCTTTACTGATTATTGGTATGTTTACTGCTTTCAAGCTAGTTGGAGATTTTTCAGATTCAGTATCCCCCCAGCCACTAATCGTTGCAATGCTACCAGCTTTGGTTACCCCTTCAAAGAGAGGAATCACAGCACGAGTTTTGTCTAACTTAAATGGTGGCCATACTTGCAGTAATGCGATATCATTTACGTACTCTCCGTATTTAGTCACGTAATATTCTTTGTGTGGAATTATCTTCTTAACGCTGTGCAGACTACCTCCAGACAGCCTATTTGATGACCCTGCTTGAACTTCGTATTCCGAATTGGACTCTTCTATTAAACAGTGAGCTCCAGTGAGAACAAAGTCAGCAGATATTATACTGCCACCACAATAATGATCTCCTGACACTCTCAAGCTAATCTGGTATGGATATGTTTCAATTGATACTTTATTGCCACCAATTATCCTTCCATCGAGGTCAGCATATGGTTTAGCTGAAAATAATAAAAGTTACCTTTCGTTAATCACAATTTGGAAAATATAATTATGTTTTAAAAAATACTTACCAAAGACACATGCCACTAAGGCAAAGATAGCGAGTGTTCTAATCATTTTCGCGACTAAATTCTATCTGGACATCAGTACTTCGCAAAATCTTATTTATACATTAAATACAGCAACGTAGTTCGCTAATCAAAATTTTATATAAGATATATCAATACTTGCAATCTGATAAAGAGAGAATAATATGGTTAATAAACAAAATCAATGTGTGAGTAATATTACTGATAAATGGATCGAATTATTTATCGCCAATTTGTTTTAGAAACTTAATTGATTTAAAAAAAAAATGTATGTTTACATGGTTTGGTACGTAAAATATCAAACACAAAATGCAATAAAATGATTTACTCAGATACATATTTAATTGAGAAACTTATTCCTTATATTACGACATTGGATGATTTAATGATAATGATGTTATATTCTAACTAATTAACTCAGACTTCATACTTAAATAATAAATTAATAGATAATTATAATACATTCTCTACTTTCCACTATTTGACGTTATTTCTGATTTAATCGAAATAGATTCGAATTTAAATTAAATTACTTCAACTTCATCTAATTTGTTGGCTGCTTGTGAATAATACAATTTATCGGACTCAAAATTTTCTATATAAAAACCCTTTTTTATGAAAAAATCATTAGAAACGCGTATTGAAATACATAAATAATTATTAAAATACTATATTTTATTTTGATTATATATATAATATCTTAGGATTCTGAGGGCCGATTCCACCAACTGTGATTAAATTTTAATCCTTGATTAAATCCTTGATTTGTGTACGCAAATTATTGATTAACTTAAGTTAATCAAGGATTAAAATTTAATCACAGTTGTTGGAACCGGCCCTAAGTCTACGTTATAAGATGGAGCGTATATTATGCCATTTCTAAACCACTAACCGTCCACCCCCTGAATATACTACTGGGAATTTCATATTTGGTAATCCAATTACTATCTCAAAACAAATTATACATACAAAATAACAAAAGAAATAAATTCATAAAGCAGGAATAGAAACAACTTTCATTTATTTTTCCAACAAAAATCATAGAGTGCTTTATTTTTCTATAAAGTCGAGATCAACAATAATAGACAAATCAGGCAAGATAATTTACAAGGCCAAGTTTTCATAAGATTACAAGTTGACGTATTTTCGGATCCATTCTAAATGGTGAGCAACTTCGGTGTAAACACCTGGGTGTCCTTTTTCTGCACATCCTACACCCCATGAAACGATACCAGCCAGACGGCCATCGATAGCCAAAGGACCACCGGAATCACCTTGACAAGCATCCTTTCCTCCTTGCGGTAAAGCGGCACATATTTGTCCCTCGGGTAGTGCAGTCAGATATTGGTAGGCTTCTTGACACTCATCTCTGCTGATTATTGGTATATCTACTGCTTGCAAGCTAATTGGAGCAATGTCAGTTTCAGTTGTCCCCCAGCCACTAATCGTTGCAGTGCTACCAGCTTTGGTTACTCCTTCAAAGAGAGGAATCGCAGCACGAGTTTTGCTGAATTTAAATGGTGGCCATACTTGAACTAATGCGATATCATTTACTGGAACTCCGTCTTTTGTCGTTTTATAGTCACTGTGTGCAATTATCTTCTTTACCCAGTGCAGACTACCTCCAGCTAGCCAATTTGATGTTCCTGCTCGAACTCGGTACAAAATATTGAAATTTATTTCTACACAATGAGCTGCAGTGAGAACAAAGTCAGGAGAGATTATACTGCCACCACAAGTATGAAATCCTAACTGTCTCAAGCTAATCTGGTATGGATAATTTTCAATTGCTACTTCATTGCCACCAATTATCCTTCCATCGAGGCCAGCATATGGTTTAGCTGAAAATAATAAAAGTTACCTTCAATTTACACAGTAAAACCGACCACAAGAAGTTTTGGTCACAAGGTATTTTGGCGTAGTTTTTTGTTCGTTAGGAAGCAGAAGTTTCAATTCTAAAGACTTGAAACTTAATTCAAAAGTTTTAATAACTAAAGTTTTAGTTACAGGGACTGAAGGAAATAATTGTAAAGTGAATTTGAAAGGCAGTTATTACTTAAACTTCCTTTAATCAAAACTTGGAAAATATAATTATGTTTTTAAAAATCCTTACCAAATACGCACGTCACTAAGGCAAATACCGTGAGTATTCCAATCATTTTCGACGACTAAATTACATCTAGACATCAGCACTTCGGTGAACCTTATTTATACATTAAAGACAGCAACGTAATTCCTAATCACAATTTTATAAAAGATATATCAATACTTTGAATCTGATAAAGAGAGACTATGGACTATGGTTAAAAAAAGAAATGAATGAATGAGTAATATTACTGATAAATGGATCGAACTATTTAGCGCCAATTTTTTTAGAAATTTGCTTTATAAAAATAAATTTGTGTTTTACATGTTTTAGTCCGTAAAATATCAAACACAAATTGCAATAAAATGATTTACTTAGATTAATATACATGAGAAACTTATTCCTTATATTACAACATTGGATGATGTAATGACAATGAGATTATATTGTAATTAATAAACAAAAGTTCTTTTCTTTATAATCCTGTATTTTCTGCAATCCAAGATGAATAATAAGCCACTTCAGTATAAACTCCAGGCTTTCCTTTGATACCACAACCAAATCCCCACGAAATAATACCAGCAAGTCTTCCATCAATGGCAAGTGGTCCACCAGAATCACCTTGACAAGAATCCCTTCCTCCGAGTAAGTGCATAGCACAAATTTCTCCATTTGGAAGATCTTTATAGGCTTTTTTGCACTCTTCTTTACTAACCATTGGTACTTCAACAGCTTCTAAATAAGTTGGTTTTGAAATCTTTGAAGTCTTTCCCCAACCACTCACGAGAGCAATACTTCCTGGAATCACTTCTTCTTTTAGTTGGAACAAGGAAATAGGCGCACACTTGCTTCCAAATTCAAAGGGTGGATCAACTTCAATCAAGGCAATGTCATTTACTGCCATACCTAAATACGTTGTAAAATTGTGTCTCATAATTTTCACAACTCTGTGTGAACTTCCTCCCTCGTCTCTATTTGATGATCCTGCTCGAACACTGTAATTTTTTATTTTGTTCACAAAAACACAATGAGCTGCAGTAACAACATGTTTCTTCGAAATTATGCTTCCACCGCAACCATGTTGTTTTCGATTTCGAATACTGACTTGATAGGGGATTTCCTCAATGGAAATTTGCTTCCCACCGACCACACGACCTTCGTTTCCTCGAATTGGCTCCGCTGGAAATAGTTTAAATAACGTGTAAAGTAATTTTATTACAATTTGAAAAAAGTATAAATAGGTTGTAATAGTAATTACCGTTTGCAATTGCAACTAAGACAAAGAATAAAAGAAATCTGATCATTTCGAATGCTTGTTGTTGATCGATTCCAGTGTGAATATGTTTAGCACTTCGCCAGTCAGTTTATATGTACTTGTGAACATTGGAGAAATTTCACTCCTTAGAATATCTTTTAAAGATTACTTTGTAATCTAATCAGCCTATTTGCGCAAAATATCAGAAAAAAACAACGTCAATTTATAAACAATGTTTAAAATTCAAAAGATTCCTTACATTTCAGCTATGTTTTTGCCTTTGATTAAAGATTCATGCACTATATAAAAACCTTTTAACAACTATTATTCAAAAACCTAGTACTTTATCAGTAGTTATGTTTAAAGCTGATGGAGAATGTGGGTTACTGGTATTAAACTTCATTAAGATTAATTGTCAAAATATTTTATTAAATCTACCAAAGTTTCGTCATCTTAGATCTACTTACAAAATAAAAGTTAAATATCCTTAAAATTGTACATAGTTCTCACAACTCCGCATTTTTCTTAATCCAATCAGCATAATAAGCAACATCTACGTAGACACCAGGATATTCTTTTTGTGCACAACCGATGCCCCAAGAAACTATACCAGCAAGACTTCCATTAATGGCAAGTGGTCCACCAGAATCACCTTGGCATGCGTCTTTTCCTCCGTCAGGATGAACAGCACAAATTTCTCCCTTACTAATTCCTCCTGTTGTTTCGTAAGCTTCGTTGCAATCTTCGTAACTTATCATTGGCACTTGAACAGCCTTCAGCGTTTTTGGTATAACATTGTCTTCCGTTATTCCCCAACCAGTGACTAAAGCAATCGTGTTTGGTGCAATGCCTTCTTTAACGTTGAAAAGTGAAATAGGAGCACGAGTTTTGTCGAATTTGAAATGCGGAGAGACTTCTATCAATGCGAGATCAGCTCTGTGTTTGATGACTTTAACTACGCTATGAAGAGATCCTCCTTCATTATGATTCGATGAACCTGCTCGAACTTTGTAATCAGTCTTTCTCCTTGCAGCTGAATCGAGGCAGTGATTGGCTGTTAAAACATATTTTTCGGAAATAATGCTACCACCGCAGTGATGTTTACCAAAGAAAAGTAGAGTTATTTGGTAGGGAACCTCTTCAATTGAAATTTCTTTGCCACCAATTATCTTTTGATCGAGCTTCCGGATCGGGTCAGCTGTAAAAAATATATTTATGAATTTTCCAAATTTTCTAGTGGTTTTTGAAAGAGAATGGAAAGAACTACTAGAATCAAAAAGAGAAAGTGTAATATCTATATCGGTTTAGAAATTACAGCACTTTAAAGCAAAAATTAGAAAATTTTTTCAGAAATTGGATTAAGTACGATTTTTAAAAGTTCAAAACCTTTAAAAAACACTAATGAGACTTACCAGTGGCAAATGCCAGGAAGGCAATGAGAAGAATTTTGATCATTCTGAGGATGTGCTGATGAGAGACTAAAAAATGACGATTCGTTTGAGTTTATATATACATATAAGTATACGGAAGCGCAAGTTTCACGTAACCAAGATTATTTACGTAATCTTATCTAATCCGAATTATCGAGATCTTAAATTATGATTTTATAATTTATGAATTAAATCATGATAAGTAAAAATAATTTTCATTCAAATGAATTCGTTTTTCTTATCTCCCTCTATAAATTTGGCTGAGCGAGCCAAAATTGGGAGGTATCATTTCCGGTTTTAGCTAGGTTTGAAAATTTCTAGACGAGTCTCATAAAAAACATCTGGCGATTAAATATTTAGAGAATTGCATAATAGAATCAATAATTCGTTTATTTAATGCGCCTCAATTTTTAAAGAGAATTAAGCATATTTATTCTTTATTTTATTTTCTGTGTGATTTCATAAAAAAATAATGTGCATCTTATTTATTTATTCATTATTCTAATCTAAAAAACCACAACTCATTAGCTACACGTGGTTTTATTGATAAATTATAATCAGAATAAGATATTTATATCTAGAGGTAAATATTTTCAATCATTCAAATGAAAATTATTATCGCAAATAATTATGCGGATAAGATATCCATTTTAATTGAATTAGGTATATCGCGGAAATGACATGCCAATTGTTATTTATGAATCATGATGAACGTTACTGATTGAATACGTTATTTCGATAGATATTATTAGAGCTTAATGTATAAAGTATGCATTTAAATATAGCTGCACTGAGAAACTCTGTGTTAGAAAAATTACTAATATCGATAGCAAGTAGGGGCAAAATCCCAAAATTGAGACATTTTAATACAGAAAATAATAAATTTTACTATTTAAATAATAAATCTGTATTAAAATGTCTTAATGTCTTAGTCATTGATTTTTCAGTAGTTTTTTCGAAACACAGTTTCAGAATGGTTTTTTACAGAATTTTCTTAAATAGAAATTTTTTGCCAGGATTTCTAGAAATTTCAAGACATCAAGCGAATTTAAATTTGTGTCGAAATGAGCAGTTATAAAAAGGGAAAGTTTTAAAAGACATACTATCTAAAATATAAATTATCATTAACAAAAACATTTGATCTCACATTAAAATTTTCTTTTATTACATATCTCTACAAGAACAGGTACTGTGAACAAAGATTCGTAGCTTTAATATAATAAATACAGTCGTAACTAAAATAAGTCTTATTATTAAACAAGGCAGTCCTTCAAATTCTCGATGTTTATCTTTTTCAAAATAGCCATAGAGATATGAGAATTAATTCTAAGTTCCTCCAAATCATAAGACGTTTAAAGTCCTGCATTTTCTTTGATCCAATCAGCATAATAGGCAACCTCAGTGTAAACGCCAGGATTTCCTCTGATACCACAACCAATGCCCCATGAGACAATTCCAATCAAATGACCGTCAATAGCCAGAGGGCCGCCAGAATCTCCCTGACAGGAGTCTTTTCCACCAGGTGTATACAAGGTGCAAATTTCACCTTCTGGAAGTTTTCCCTGTTTGACATAGAGTTTCATGCATTCATCCTTGGAAATCATTGGTAATTCAACTGCTGAAAGATAAGCTGGTATGGCTTCTTGACGAGTTCTGCCCCATCCACTGACAAGAGCCATGCTTCCCGGTGAAAGCTCTTCCTTGAAAGTGTAAAGAGGAATTGGGGCGCGTTTATCGTCAAATTCGAATGGAGGGCTGACTTCCAACAAGGCGATGTCATTGTATGGTACACCAGTGCTCGACAAATGAAAGTCGTGTTTAATGATCTTCACAACCTTGTGAAGAGATCCTCCTTCTTCTTGATTGGTTGAGCCTGCTCGAACTGTGAAAAGATTTGCTGGGTTGTCGAAAAGGCAGTGAGCTGCAGTAAGGACGAAATTTTCGGAAATAATACTAGCGCCGCAATCATGCCTTCCTCGTTTCTGAAGACTGACTTGGTAAGGAACTTCTTCAATTTGAATTTCCAAGCCACCAACTATCCGTCCATCGATCCCATCAATCGGATTCCCTGCAAGCAAAATTTTTTTTTAACTATTGTGTTAGTTAAACACGCATTTTAAGGAAAAAAGAGTTTAAATGGTTGTATATCATTTATAAAAGTAGCTTACCAACTGCGACAGCCACAAGGGCGGCAATGGTAAGGAATATGAACATCTTGGTTAACTGGTTGTGGCCGAAAGTCAACTGATTTGATGATTGAGACATAATCTGGCCTTATATATATATCCAGAATTATCGCCAATCATTTATTGAATCATGATATCGAAGAATAACTATGAATTTTCCAATCTTATCAATTCATACGTTAATAAAAGTTTAGTACTTGAATTTTATTTATAATCTTTTTGGGTAATTGAATGACCTTTGATAAAGTTCGAATGATAATTGCAATATCATTCAGTCAACAAAAATCTCTTTTTCATCAGTTGCTGACAGATATTGAATATTTTTCTTTCATTAATTTTGATTAAGAATCTTTTAATTAGATTATTTTTAAAGATTCTACCTTATTACAATTAATTTTATCTTGATTAGAATCTCTTAATTAAACTTTTTTTTAATTACACTTTTGTGAAACTCCTTATTTAGAGAAAGCAAACTCCCCGAAGACACAGAGTCAAAAAGAAGAATTTGTCGAGAACTTGTATTTAAAGTACTGCAAGTACTAAATTTTTAAAAATAGATTAAAAGAGGGACATTTTCTGTAGAATTTAACTAATGAAATTGCACTTTCGTATTGATTTTTAACAAAAAGTGGAACTACTCTATTACCTCGTGAACAAATTATAAAGATGATAAAAGCTGTGAATATATCGCCACCTGAAAATGATATCTCTTGCTTTTGTAATTTATGACATTTATAAGAGATCGATATTTTACAAATTATGTTCTCAGGATATAATACAGAAGTGAAATAAGAAAAGTATAAGAAGCAGAAGTAAATCTAGAACTATATGTTTAAAATATCGACCTTCTATCATCATGCATGTGTTATAAAAAAATGTGTTACGGGCCACCTTACTATGCATTCAAAATTGCAATAACAATGCTATTTCATAAAACGATAAAAAACCTAGCTAAACTTATATTATTATCTTTATTTACAGATTCTTTAAATATTTGTACATTTTTCCTAGAGAACAATGATTCCCCAGGTACTGAATATAATTTTCTCCGATCCTATACATAAAACAACTTATATAAGAATAATATAATTTTAGTTTAGCAATTCTGTAGAAACAGATTGCTGAGATTACACGTCGTTATTACTTTGTCCTCTTAAAATAAATTAAACTGATAGTTGTTCGTTGATCCAATCTGCGTAAAAAGCAACCTCGGTATAAACTCCCGGATTTCCTGGCTTACCACAACCAATACCCCATGAGACAATTCCAACCAGCTGACCATCAACAGCCAAAGGACCACCAGAATCTTGCTGGCAAGCGTCTTTTCCACCAGACAAATAAGCAGCACAAATTTGTCCTTCAGAAATACCACCCAAGTAGCTGTAGGCCTCATTGCATTCTTGTTTACTGATAATTGGGACCTCAACTGCTTGAAGGTTGGTGGGATATAAACCAGAGGAAAGTTTTCCCCATCCACTGATCAGAGCAATGGTTCCAGGTTTGATTTCTTCCTTCAATTCGTAGAGACGGATTGGTGCACATTTTTCATTAAACTCGAAAGGTGGGTTGACTTCAACAATGGTGATATCATTAGTTGGAATTCCATTGGCGTCATTTGAGAAATTGTGGGAAGTTATTTTGACGACCTGATGCATGATTCCACCGGATGTATTGTCAGTGGAACCTACTTGGACTGAGTATTGAGAAGGGATGTTTCCGAGACAGTGTCCTGCAGTAAGGACATGCTTCTCGCTGATGATGCTGCCTCCGCACTGATGAGAGCCTAATCTTCGCAAACTGACTTGATAAGGAACATCGTCAATTTCAATGTCGAAACCACCGACTATCTTTCCATCTAACCGACGAATTGGATCGGCTGCAAATAAAAAGAGTTGTTCAAACTATAATGAAGAGAATGAGAATGAGTGAAAGCATTTCACTTTAATTCTGTGATCTTTCAGTACTAAGTTAAAAAATGGTTATGAATATTGAAGAATAATAAAATCACCAGAGGCAAGAGCCAAGAAGCCAGCGATTGCAAGGAGCTTAAACATGTTTAACTTGACTGATCAAGTTAGAATAATCCAGGAGAGTTGAATTTAACTATTTTATACTTATTCGGCTCATCAAAAAATAAACTATCTAAATTATCGTTCAATCTAATCGGATGAGACTAGCTATGACAGACAATTTCGGTGTCTTCAAAACGAAAGAGATATATTTAATATCTCGACATGTGAAGTATCTTCAAATTGCAGAAAAGATAATAATTATCAAGAGAAAGTAGGGTAAAGCCTTGAGTTAATTAGGTTAAACAAAAATCTTTTTGACAGATCGAGATTTATTAATAAAAGCTATTGATATTCAAAGTCCTTGAAGATGTATGTAATCCACATATCAGAATACGTGACATTGGTCACAATACAAAATTTTTTTAAACGATTTCAGTGATTTATTGATTTCTTGAGGAAGATTCTATTATTTATTTATTATAAGTCATATTTAGTGGTATTAGCTTTATTTGCAGAGAAAAGTTTTTATGTTATTATATAGAATTTTGAATATAAAGAGATGAAAAGGTTTTAATAAAGACTCGTCTGCAAAATCCCTCTAACTTATTATACTAGACACTTTCGGTTTAAAAAGTGCGGAAAATTTAATATCAATGACGTGTGAATTTATAGTACTGCCCTGAAATATTACGAACTTATGTAAAATAAATTAAACCCTTTTTGTTCTTCAGAACTGGGCAACGGAAATAATTATTAATTTTCATTTTTAAAATTCATTAATTTTTCTAGTGATAACTCGACTAAGAAAAAAAATCCCATAAAGTCCTAAAAATAGAATATAGGCCAAATAAAACTCTAAACACTCAAAATAAATAATAGCTTTGTGTGTTTTTATTAGATACAATTGCAAGCAACCTTAAAAAACGTAATCATTCGCCTCGAAAAAAGCTGATAAGTACAAGTACTCTGATAAGTATTTTGATAAGACTGACTTTTTGATGACGATATTTATACATTCCTTAATCGAACCTCGAATTATTTCATTATCCATTCTCATCAGTGACACTGTTTATTCACGTTTACATACAATAATACCAATCGAAAATATTTACTATAAACAACTACTTAAATACGGAAAACTTTAATCTAATACGGATAATAAAATGTTTGAAGCAGGAAATACAAACTTCCTTTAACAGAGTGGTTTTTAAATAAATTTCTCTCGTACTATTAAACATAAAAATTAAAGTTTAAAAAGAATTTAGCATCGTGGATATCTTGCCTCTGCAGGGGTGCGCGAAAATAAACCTGTGGGCCAATATATCACGCGTAAAATACGCCTCTAGCTGCAAGCATTTCACGTAGAAAGAATTATTCTTGCTATATGCTTCTAAATACATGATGAAGCTTTACTATTCCAAAAGGCCTTTTTGCCAAAGAAGATAAACAAGAAAATTAAGCCTATAAATATTTACTTCGTATATTATGAATTTAAAATAAAATAAAATTACTAAACTAAATTATTCTTTCATTACTCGTAGAAATAATTGATTCATTTATAATTATTACTTCCATTGTTTCAAGTGAGTTCAATCTTCCATACCTACTTATACCATCGATCCAGGAAATTAAAAGGAAAAGGCTGAGATGAAAATGTTTTTGTGAGTTCAATTCGAAATTTCTTTTCAAAAGTAAAACAAGTAACAACCTCATATTTGTTTCTCAGAGTTCACCTCATTTTTTAGAAAAAGATGAGAGCATTCTACCAGAACTTAAACTCGCCTGAAATTGCTTTTTCCGGGAAGCCTGAGAATTTATGTAGCAAAGAATTGTAGTTCGGCTTTTTCGTTGAAATCCCTGTTGAAAGATATGTTTGATCTCTAGAATACTCGTAAATTTTCTTTTTATTGGAAGATATTTCCAGAACTTTTCTAGAACTATTTCCGCTCAGGTGGAAATTTCTTTTGTTATAAATTATAAATCGGCTGAGAGTTGGCGCAGTATCCGATTCAATCAGTTTCAATTGTCAGTTTCTTTAGAAGGGAAGATAACTGTCAAATGCCGGTAAATTAAAAAAAATCTGAATCCTTCTTACTGGAAAAATTTAATTTATCTTGAGCGTGAGAAAAAATTATTTCAATGGGAGTATATCAACAATTGATGTTTCAGTTCAAAAAGCAATATCGGCGAACGATGCTTGAGCGATTTGGATGCTTGATAGGAGTCGAGCACTTGGTTTACTACCACGTGGAAATATTACCCTGTAAGTTGGCTGCCCTGTGGGAATCGTCCTGGGATAACCCAGTTTGCTCAGTCTGCCGTCTTTTCTACCGTGTCTGAAAATAAAACCCCACCCCCACACGCTATTCGTGTCTACCAACCCTCTGCTGCCAAGGACGTGATTACTTGTTTCTATACCCGATGCCAATAAATGCTAGAAAATATTGCTGCCAATATTACCAAAGAAATATTATTAAAAAAAAAAAACCTTCCACAGTACATTGTAAATCGTGTCCAATTAAAAGAAATTATTATTTTTCAGTAATGACTCAAATTTTCATTGTTTAATTAAAATTAATTTTATTCGTAAGGTTTTTTATATGCCCCCCTCTCTCAAAGCCTTAATTAATTAATGCACGCTCCCTTGGTTGATAATTGTAAATATTCTTATGATTATATATTCATTTATGCCTTAACAGAATTGTGGTTACGGCACTGAAAGTTCGAAAATAAATAAAAGTGTAGAAAGTTCATGGAGATGCAGTTTCTTGATTCACGCTCCGGGCGTTTTTCGGTCATTCAAAGAGGAAAATCGGGAAAACTGAGAGCGAAAAGTGGCTTCGCCTCGAGCTCGGAAGGAAGCATTCAAAAAGGAGATTGGGCTAACTGTTTACCATTGACACATTGTAGGCCTTTTACTCGAGAAAATCATATGATTCTTGAGTGAAAATAACATTTCAGCGAAAGAAGTTTAGTTAATTAATTTAAACTTCACAGACTATTTATTCATGAAGAGTTTAACTTCAAATCGAGTCAAACTTGGCCCAGACGGGTTTTTAGGTCTAGAGTCTAGACCTTGTTAGGTTCGCAAATTTCTTTAATTTCGAAATGAACTTAAACCCTGAATACATTAATTATTATCTATTAAGCTTCACCTGTACAACCTTCGTCGAAATAATTAATCATTTTATTATCTTAGGACATCATGTATCACATACATATACATATATACGGGCCAAGTTTTCCATAGTATGCAAGGTACATTATTTATATCCAAAGGGGTAGAACAATCTACTTGTCCAAAGTTCTCTAGCTAAGGTAATCAACCTAACTAAAAATAGACAGGAACCAACTAATCAGTTACTTGGTAAATTGTAAATTCTCATTAAACTCCTGGAATTTTCTTTATTAGTTAATCAAGTTACTGAGTCTCATTCAGAATGGTCAAAATTATTTCCTGAATATCAATACGGAAAGAAAACCATATAATTAAATTTCATCCTTTCTCTAAGTTTGCTAAGAAAATATTCACTCTTTACTTTAATGTAATACAAGAAGAGGAGACTATATGCTCTTGATTGGAGGATTGAAGCAGACATGTTTAAACTGTAAACTTGTCAAATAGTACGATTCACTCAAAGTTTCTATTAACCTTTTACAAAGTTGAAATGCTCTCATTTCCATGTCAACCTGTCATTTTCCTTCATCTCTGAATTGGGAAACTGTTGAAACTACTACTTGTTTCTAAACTAGTTTATGATAATATTCTAATCATATGCTAATCTTTTGTCATTTCTTAAAATTCTAAAAAATTCTTTCCAATCCTCAGAAATCTTTTCAAGTTTCTAGAAATCCCCATAAAATATTTAGAAATTTTGTATAGTGCTTCTAAATGAAAATAGAATGATTTGCTAGTAGATTCAATTCAAAAACAAGAAATTTCAGAGCATTTTTGAGTTACGAATACACTCTCAAGAAATGCAAGCGTAGTGGCAACAATCCAAATATTTTTAGATCGTATGACATGCTTTATTTCCAGAAAGATATCTCTCAGGTTAGTAAACCAGGTTTTAGTGCTTTGATTAATTAATTCTATCACCAAATTCCAATATAAATCAGTTTAATTAAATTTAATGAAAATTATAATAGTATTTTTCAAAAACTCCTTTTAGAGCATTCAAAACATGTTTGGACATATTAGGATTGGTCTTAGATATTATAGATATTTAGGATATGGATATCTGCTATACGAAATCAAATATATAAGTTTCTCTTTCCATTATTTCTTTCTTATTGAATAAAGAATACAAGTTTTTTTCATAAAGCTGGGATAAACTTTTATTGAACGTCGAGATTAAGTTGATAAAACGAACTAACGCGGTCTTACAGTGACCTGCTTTGAACCGTGTACGTGGAATCTATGGTGAGGTCATTCTCAATGTGACGTCAGAATGTGTAACAGAGAGGGGGTGAGTGTAAGATGGGTAGAAATGGAGTAAGAGAGAGCAAGAAGAAGTAGAGAAGACAAGCAGGGTTCGTCGCTGCGTAGAGGGTGTGTGTGAAGTCTTACTGACCCCATTTGTTACTCCATTTCGGTAAAATCGGTAAAATTTACTTCCGTTCTAAAGCATACGTGTCGTACGTTACTACATTACTATCTACTGAAAAATAGAAACAAGGGAAAGAATTTGATTGCATGAGCTACTGGAAAATAGTAAATAAAAAGAAAAAATGCCTAAAGTAAATTGAATGTTCGCTTAGAATATGGTTGTTAATTTTTGGAAGGCTACCAATATTGAAATTGTCGAGAATATCGCATAAAGCTCGAAAAATTGTGAGTGAAGTGTAAACAAAAATTGACTATTGCTTTATTCAAGCCCACGAAAATAGAAGAAAGAAAATTCGACTAATGAAAACGATGGATCAGTGAGCAAGTTAATGGAAATTGCTTTTTCAATTTCCGCTTGTTTGTTTGGGTCAATTGAAAACAATTTTATTTAAAGTTGGAAAAAGAAATGATGATTTCCTATTATAATTTTATTATAACTCTAATAATAAAATCTTTCAAAAATAATAATATATAAAAAAAATAATTCGATTCATGCTTTTTTCGTCAGGCTTTTGATGGATCATGATTTTCATAGATTACTCAGATAATTCAACATCCGCATGTTTGATTCCTGCTGTAGATATTACTTATCGAACACTTATATTCGACGAATTTAAAAAGTATCGAATTCCAGAGTTAATCAGTTGTCTATTGGCTAATCTTGATTGATAAAGTCATTGGTTAATTAATATATTATCCTCTCATGATCTAATTGATGGATGAAAGATTTCGGATATTGCGCACAATTTTTTTGCTACTCTTGAGTACCTTTGGCTTTAGTAGTAGAAATAATTTTTAAAATTATTTCTTGCATTCAGGGTTTAAATAAATGTAAATTTAAATAAATATATATATTAAATGGAGGTGAATGCAACGTATTTCCGTGATCCATGTCCAACCTAACTTTGCTATTTCTACTGACGCAACGTATTATCATTATTCTCGACGCAGTAGTTTGTGAGAAATTATTGACAAGGTGAAAATCCTTTTAACATGTAAACTCTGTGAAAGTTTAATGAAAAATAAATGTAACATGCGGCAGTGAAAAGCATGCAAAAGTCTAGTGAGCTGTGTAAAAACTTTCTTCATTTTTCTATTATGTCACTTTTAACTTTTTCTGGAATACATTCTTTTAAAGAATCTAATTACTTGAAATTAGTACTTGACTTTAATCGAGGAAGAAGACGTTATATGAACCATGTAAGCTAAAGAGCACATTCTGTTTTTAGTAGAAAAATTTTACCTGTTAAAAACACCTCTGATGTTTTAAGAAGTAATTATTTTTCTCTTTGATTGCTTTCTTCTAAAATTGCTTTTAAAAACTACGTGTAAAATTGTTTTTCAGATATCTCCTCCAATTCTCGAACAATTTCAACTATTGCAAATTTCTTTCAACCTCTTCTTGAATTATTTAATTAAAGTCCTTGTTTCAAAATTTGCATCGCCAGGAGCTGCTGAAAGGTTTTCTATACAACTTTTCCACCGATGTTGGTTCTCCTTTGCATAAACGAGTCGCCTAAGATCCGGCTTCTTTAAATTGGGTTTTTCAAAGCGAACGGCTTCATCGATTTCTTCGAATCCAATGTTAATATTCTATTGAGATTCCTTACTTAGCCAATAAACTCACCACAAAACTCAATACAGGGTTTGCCAATCCCGAGGAAGAGAAGTTGCTCGAGAGAAAATGTATCCATTGGTGAAGGCAAGATGTTTTTCAAAGTAAAGAATACATATATTTTACAATATAAATTTACGAAATAAATCAGATTCTACTGGTTCGCTCTGTTTTTATTTTGTTTTACAAACACTTTCAATTATTAGAACATGTTATACGGATGATGCTTTTGTTATGCCCCAGGGATTGAAACTTAGCGTGAGATTTACGTTGTTCGATTTTGTTGTCTTTACGTGACCACCGATTGGCTATAGCAAACTCAGTCTGCAAGTCGGTGTTTGCTATAACCTCAGGCTGGCACAAGAAGACACCAGGAGAACTGCACTATGTCACGGTCAGAATATGGAACGAACCGAAGCAAACCTTTGAATATGCCCCTCTTTATCCATCTTCGTGCATCACTGTTTAAGGTTTCACACATCATCAGAAGGTCATTACCATTTAGGTCCTCATGGACCTTGATTCCAAAATATTTATTATGGTAGGTCGGAAATTTTTTTCATCCGAAAGCTATTCACCTATGCTCGCTAAATTCTCTGAAAATAATTTATTGGGATTCGCCAAGCTGTTATTCATTTCCTGGAATGAAAGTAAATATCTGTTTAATATGGAAACAAATTTACATTTCCTTGCTGAAGGATTTCTAAATGAAAACACATATAACTTTCGAATCGTATCTATTCGTAATTAAAGTCGCGATCGTATGTTTTCTGAAGGCAGATTTTTAATTAAACAGAAAATGATACTTTATTAAAGCGTGAAACCAATTCCTCTTCTTGACTATGACTACAAACAATATGACAATTTAATTTTTGTTATATACATCACTTTATTCTTGGAATCAATTCAGTTAATTCTAGATTTAATGAAAGTCACAATCAGCTCAACCGAACTGGGGATTTCAATATTTGATTGAAATGATAAATACACTGAAAGATTTGCACCGTATGCATGCGGAAGTTGATTGTTGTTAACACAGCTGAAAATAATTCTGGCGACAAACGTCTCGTGTGTGGCAATCGATCCATCCATTCACAAAGTCTCGCGTCTCACGATAACCCTCCGTAAGCTGCCGATAAAACTTTATCACTCGTATCTTAACTTGTCGTCCTGTCCAATATCACAACGAAAAATGCGGTTGCTATTCAATCTAGATCAAGATTTCTCAATTGGGAAAAAACCAGTTTTCATATTCCAGACTTTGATCTGACATCTGAATGGGCAGATTTCTTCATTCTTTATATGATTACTAAAGATTAAAAATTCCTATTTGCAGAAAATCGCTATTATCTACGGACATAGAGTCAATTTATGAACATCATTTTTGAGGTAGATCAATTTAGAAGCTAAAAAATGAATAAAAAAAGTTGCAACTAAATATAGAACTTAAATACCAAAATGTTTCCACTTTGAAATTTTTTGATACTGGGACACAAGTACTTGTAAAAAATGAACTTTTTACACAATTAAGTCTTTTATTCATTAACCTACTTTATAAAAAATCAATACCAAGATTGATTATATCGTAAATGAAAAACTTTATTGAGAGAGTACAAATAGCGTTTTCACTAGGGTGAAACTTGTATCTTTTTTTTATGTCTTGCCTAGATAAAAAGCCAATTTCTTTAGATCTGTCGGTTTCGAGATTTTTCGTGAGAATAAAAAGCGTGCGTGTTGAACCCATAACTATGTGAGTGCTTACCTTCTCTGGGTGAAGGCTACGGTAAAACAGTGATTATGGTCGCAAAGAAAGCAAAGGCGATCGATTTTGAGCACAGTGCTGGTTTCGAGGTGAAAAATAAATGCGACTTTCGTGATGGCTGGCCTCGACTTCGAGGAAGCCGATTATCGACATCTCACGTAGATGATTAATCCAACAATCAAAAGCTCTTACATTTATCGATAAATAATTCAAGCATAAATAGCCTTTACACCTTGTCCAATTATACTCACAATCATGTGCATAAATATAGATTATTGGTAAAAAAAAAAAGTCTTCGATGTATCTTTGTCAAGGATCAACATCTATATATACGCATCAATTTACATGAATTTTAAAAATAATATGCAACCTCAGCATGTGAAATTTTAAGAAATTTAGCACTCAATATGTAATTACAATCTATTCTTATGCTCTAAATTAGTTAATGGAAAGAACTCGTTTGTTAATTTGTGGATAAAAGTCACTTGTTCTCGATCATTTCTCTACACGTCTTCACTCTTTTCAAGCCCCAATTGCGTGTTCGCCGAGCTTACTTTTTTTTTAACTTCCTTTTTCAACAGGGTGTGTAGTGCTTTTACGTGCTCTGGCACCCTCATACATATGCGCATTATGTATACTCGCGAAATGTACGCGCTCACGATAAAACCGTGCCAAGGTGTCAAAGCAATGAAAAATACATTTGTACGCTTCCTTTCGTCGATTTATATACGCAAATAACGTCATTAAACTGTTTACTATAAAAGTTAGAGGTAATAATTAATTCTACTCTGCATCTATCTCTTATCAAGAGTACGAGAGAGAAAAATAACGTGAAGAACTAGAGCAGAATTCTCGATTTCAAGTTTAGTCGATGAGCTGAAAATAACTGACAATGAGTATAAAAGCTTGAGATTGTAATTCAAGCTGATGTAAAAATGGAAGTTCGATTGCATTAGTGCAAGAATTACATTTCTCTAGAGGTTTATAAAGGAGATAGAGATAAACCAACTTTAGTCTCGCTTTCCAATGTTCTTTACCCTCGGGTGATTTATTGGCATAATATTATTGAAAGCTTTTCCCTGGAGTTCCTTTTCTTCCGTCTCAGGTTTCTCTTTCCAACATTGCAATATCGTTTTACTCTCTTCTTCACTGTGCAATCATTATTCCTGATTCTCATCGTTTTCCTTCTCCGGAAATGAATTAGGGGTTACAGAAAATGAGACGAGCCGGACACTCGCGATAGAACACTATCATTCACACTTTTATGCTAACTGGCCTAAACGAAAATAGCATGTCGATCGATAAATGACGGTCGATTCTTGCCTGTCGGTGCCATGACCTTCTTTTCCTGCATGACTATTTAAGAAATTCCTTCCGTGCCTTTTATGTCACCGTTTTTTTAATATCATTTTTCCCATTGAAGACTCAAAAGCAATTATCACTTAAAAAGCCAAAAAAAGGTAATCTATTGGCACTATAATAATTTTTAGTTCAATTTAAAAAACAGAGAAATTTGTTTCAGAACTTTGAATAAATAAAAGTAAGAATGAAAAATTACCCTGCTTTTTAGGTACTGCAATGTAATTAAGGAGCTGAAAAGGAAGGTATCCGGTTGCTAGGGGAATATAGATTTTTGGAATGACAAAAGAGTTAAATTGGATGAAAGTCTTGTCGCCTAATTGTCACGTTAGTTCACTTCCGCATCGAGCTTTTCCCTCGTTACCATTTTTCCTCCTCTTTTTGTCTCACAATTTCGTCTTTCTCCCTTTTCTCTCTCTCTAATCATCTGTCCTTTTCTTGCCCAAGCTATCCAAACACTAACATTGTAATTGGAGGTATACTTCAACTTTCGCAATAAGAGGGTCACTGTCCTTTCTTCTCTCCTGCTCACCAGTGTTTCTGACTTCTTAGTATTCAGAGAGAGGTCTCAGCACCTTGTTCACATCTTCATCGTTAGAGTACACTTAAGAGTCATTATGTCTTTATGCGATTTTTTTAATGATGATCGGTATTGAAATTGATCTGGGGATAAAAATTTAGATGTTAAAAGGTGTGTAGAGAATAAGCTTTACATTATTTTATAATAGCTTGTTAATTGCAAGCAATATGATACTCAATTTATTTTCCGCTTGGGAGCAAAGTTTGACGATCGATTGCTCAAGTTTTGAACAGCTTTTCAGCATCATCCAATTATTAGAGCAAACGCGCGTAAAGCCAATAATCTCTACCTGGATGGAAAAAGAGGAATCTAGGCGGGCACGTGATACAAAGAAGTGGGAATTCGAATAATCCGATTACGCCACGAAGTATAAGGTCGGATGACTCCACAAAGGAAACAGGATTTTTTTCCAAACGATGCATTTATCCTCGGCATCCGGTAATAGTTTGTGAGATTTTGCTAAAATTCAACGAAATATCTTGAAACCTCTTAGAATACTACAAATTCTTTTTAAAATCTTTTGAATTTCGCAAAAATCGTCAAACTCCCTTCAAGTCCCTAGAAATCTCGCAAATAACTTGTTTTTTCAAACCTGATTGGTTTTTGAATGACTTGGAGTTGTAAGAAGTAAAAAATAATGTTGGTTTGCTAATAATTGTAAATAATTATACATAAAGGTGAATGAGAATTTACATTGTGTATACATTCCAGAAGAATACACATAAAGTTAAATATATGACTACCCTTGCTTCTTCTTCGTGTTCTTCCTTTATCGGATTATCTTCCGACTTGGTGCACACCGACAAGGGAAAAGAGATAAGTAAAAGTGAGTCTATATCGAATTTCCGCGCAACATGCAGAAGAAGAAGCAATGTGGATAATAGCAGAGGTTCCATTCTGGTTTCATCGTCCTGAATGAAGGACCTCTTAGGTTTCCTTCCAGACGTGAAGCTTGTAAGCGTAATATGCTCAGGCATGCACGAATCGGGGTACGAGGCCAAGGCTGTGTATTGTAATATTTCCCTCTTCGTCCTCACCTATTCCTCACCCTTCCATCAGCAACATTTATTCACAAGACTGCAAAAGCAAATCTTCTGTGTACAATGACTGTACAGCTGATTATAAATAACCTGTCAATTTATAACACGCAATTTGCAATAATGCAATGCATGCAAAGGGACGAGTCTCGACTTCGTCCTGCGTGTCCTTGGCTTCCGTTCTGAAAGCAACAATCAAAACCTTTGTTAATTATTATGTATATATATTAATATTACTATATCAAAATGAATCTATAGAATAAAATAATTTTTTATAAAAATAAAGTGCAGCATTTCAAAAAAAAATATCGGTTGAAAATATTATATGCATGCAGAGTAGAATATAATTGTGTAATTAACATCTTCACACACATAGTTCCCATTTTGACCTACTTTCTTTCCTAATTAATACTTTAATTAAAAAGCTAAGATGATGCAGTGGAATTTCTTGAGACAGATGAAAAATGAAAATAGAAATGTAGGGGGTCGATTTAAGATACAAAATAATTATAGATAAAATTAAATCAGGTATGAATTCCCCTCGTCTCAGAGGGGAAAATAATTATTACAGATTAAATTGATATTAGGCTTATTCTCTATCATTAGGAGCGAGTTTTCACTTAATAAAAAAACTGTTGAAGCATAAGATACGTGACAAGCAAAAGAATTAGTATAAAAATAGGGAAATAGGCCTTTTAAGGAAATTCATGTGATGATTATTATGGTATTAATATATTTTATGTTACAGACAATGAACCATAGGGATAAGGAGTGAAGTGAAATATGATAGGTTGACGTCGCGTGTTGATATAAAAGGAGCGCGGCGAACGGCACTGACGAGGCTCAAGATGAAAGGGGGTGAAAATTGAAGGAAACTACACAACGAACAGCAGCAACCTGCCTCGTTCCTTGCGACCAGTCACACTTCCCGCATTAAGGTATTTTATAATTAATTATACGTATAATGTTACATTATATATTTATAAGTTTTAATATAAAGTTTAAAATAAGTAATTAAGAAATTTTATGGGGTTGGAAAAAGGATTTGTACAATTTTTATAAAATAGCTGGAATTTAATTAAGTAAAAAGAGAGTCAAACCCTTTATTATGTTAAAAGTATAAATAAAGAAAAAGCTAGAAAAAAACTCGGTGGAAGGGCAAAGCAAAATGTATTATAAATATATATACATACCTATATTGATCGGAAACGGAAGGTTATATTTATTCGAAGAATGGAAAAACCATAATAGGTTTCCCTTTTCCCTTTCTATTATTCACTCAACTTATATTTATATTTTGACCCTTCTCTTGCCGGTTCAGAACTAGGTTAAAATCAATTTATCCATACTAATCTATTCTATGAAAAATGGATACTAGAAATTTATCTTTTCGATTGTTCTTTTTGTCTAAAAATAACTCGAATGAAGGCATTGATTGAAATAATTATTCTGGAGGGAAAAGCACTCGACTAGTCCCATTTTAGCGCCCCATAAATCCGTGTCCTCCATCGAACGAACACGTAGTGGTGAACAAGAATCGATGGCCACCACAATCATTCTTTCGTCCTAGAAAAGCTTCTCCTTCATGTCTGACATGAGTTAGCTCTCATAAAGAAGCATTGTTGATTTTTCTTGAATTTCTGTGAAATTGATAAGCCGATAGGCACTAAACCGAGTTTATTTGACTTCGGAGTATTCCCTTTCCGTTTATATAAATAATGTGAAAATATTCATTTCAGTGACGTTACTTTAAATATTTCCAGCTCGAAACCCTTGCAACTCATTCATTAATTTGCATTCAGTCTTAATTTCAGTCTCTTTTAACGCTCAAGCGACTTCATTTAAAAATGTCGACTCTCGAAGAAATATTGTCTTAATTTGTCTTATTTATCTTTTTCATTTTGAGAGTTAAAATGTAGGTTACGACACAGCATTTGTTTCGTTGATATGAAAAATTCCTTATTATTCTCTCTTTTCGTCATAAAGCAGCTTTTAGCTGCGGTCTCAAAGAAGTCCAGCAGGGCGCCCAGGAAATAACGGCACAAAAAGTAGAGGAATAATTGCAGAGTAAACCATCGAGGTTCTTATGCCTTGCACTCTGGTTTATGCAACTGGAATGAAAAAAGTGAGCATCTGTTCCTTGAAAGTGAACGTGTCCGGATGCTTTGAGCGAAAGCTTTGTGCAGCTAAATGAGTTCGTTTCCAGGGCAATAGCGATTAGATGAAAAGGGGACCAGTGAAGAAGAAACAGAAAATTGAAATATTTGAGATTCGTCTCGTTTCTTCCTGGGAAGGACGAACTTGTCTCCAAATGCTGGAAAGAAGTTACTTTGGGAATGCAAGATGCAGGACACGTTTCATAGAACCTCGACATTTACTTTGCCCATTTTATCGATACTATCAATAGCAGATTAGGTCACTTGATATTCAACGCAGAGGAAACATCGGGGTAGAAAACGTCACGTACATTCGAATTTTAGAATATTTTATAGGTAAAAAGTTGATTTGCTTGAATTACAAGTGAGTAAAGCCCAATTTTAAAATCTCGACAATGCAGAATAAAGCTATAGTTACAGGGTTTTAAGTATAAAAGTACAGATTATGTTCAGAATTAGGATTATTCATTTGAAGTTGAAAATCACTTGAATTTGAATAATTCCTGATTTAGAATGAGTTCGTCTTAAGATTTGAAAGTGAAATCTGTATATATGACATATATTTGCTTGCATATATCAACAAAGGAAAAATGCTTTTCAAAAGATCTTTTCCAGTCGATCCAAACAGATCCTTTGAGAAAGTTTTGTAAAGCTCCATTCAGTTGAGTGTCATTCGACTTGAAAGGATCACTCGAACGGAAAAGTTATCAGACGCGTGTCCTCCTTTTAAAGTTTTTTCCATCTTTTAATTTCAAATTTTCAAAAGTCAAGTCATTTTTTAAAAGCCTTCATGAGGAATAGATTTTTATTTAAATATGTTCCTCGTCATTTAAATAATAAATTATCCTTACTAAAATTATGCTTAATGTCTCGTAGTTCGTATATGTGATAATCGCTTTTGTAAGCTTGAGTTTTTATCATTTAAAAGAACAAAAGGTGTTGCGAAGCTGAAATGTGGTAAAGCAGACACCAGCGTTTGCCGCATTTGTCTCTCAAAAAGTACGACTAAAACAACGATGTATTATTGTTGTCAAAGTTGCACTGAAGCTTCGCATCGCGGGCGTGGCACAAGTGAGGCATGTGCAATGAAAAAGGGAGCACTGCATTTTCTTTGTCAGTGAAAAAGGTGGTAGGGTGGAAATCGACATTGAAAAGCTCGCTTGCGTCGCTTTTGAATAAACAGACTTCATTAATCTGTATTTCGCAAAAAGCTCGCCACTGTTGTATTATTCAAACGTTCAAAACATTTATTTTCTGCTTCTTCAAAGAGTAGATCGATTTTTTCATCCTTCATTATTCAGACAGTAGGCATATTAAATTTTTTAAATGGGGAACAAGTTGCAATTTCTTACTCTTCCTTTTCTTTGATCGTCAAAATCCCTTAAAAGTTAATTTTAATATTGTGTAATAAAAGATATTGTCGTGTATTGTAAGTATGCTGCAAATAAGCATCGATTCTTAGGAAGCATACGACGTTTGTTCATGATTGTTTTGTTATTAATTTATATTTATTATTCCAAGGATATAATTAGGTTTTTTCAACCTTAGTGGTAAATGTTTAAGGGTTAATGATGATCGTGTCTGTACTAAGGGAGTAGTAATATACTAAGCGAGTAGTAACGGCAGTAGTGGTCAGCCGCCAGTGTGTCAAGTAAATGAAGGCAGTTTCAGTCAGACGGTCAGGCGGCTATGAATGCTAGCATAGTGCTACAATTTGTACAGCGTACAGCTGATGTTCGTTCGATCAATACGGGGCGTTGCGGCAGGATATACTATAGAATGTATCACGTGGCTTAGCCCGTCCCATTCTAAGTTGTTTTCACATAAACGCGACAATACCATGCTCGTGAGTTTGAGCTGCAAACGACCCCTACTCTGTGCGAACAATCGATATTTGTACTATATATTTTTATAAAGTCATCAGACCATGAATACAAATATCTTCGCATCGACTATAATTGCATGTCGACACCACATACAGTCAAATCTTCACCAAAGTTCCGTCTATAAATAAAACTTGTCTTTTTTTTTAAGAAAATGGATTAAGAAATGGCAAAAGTTGAAAATGATAAATTATGATAATTTCTAGAGCTTCAGCATGATTAATTAAAAGTTTCCATAAAATGAAATTCAGAGAATCACCTTTCAAATAAGATTATGATAAATAAAAAGTGAGTTTAGAGTTTGAAGCTTTGAATGATAATGTGTGCAAAAACTTGACCAGACTTATCGAATAAGTTCGGCAAGTTGAGTCATTAATCACTTCCATGCTTTTGCCCACGTGTCGACTGCAGATCTCAGGAAACGGTGCAAACGAATCACGCGAGGGTAAGGGCGCAGAATGGGGCTAGGTTAGGGACAAGGTTCAGTGTCAGCAATCTATATGGACTTTTCACATCAGTTTTGGACTAAATTCCAAAATTAAATTGCAGAAAATCTACAAAATATTCTTCAATTTTCGAGAAAATGTAGTACGAAGTGGGGCATCTCAGATAGTCACTTTCATTTCACTTTTATGTAGGTCTAGGCTTAGATATAAGCGATAAGAGAATCCAATTTTTCCTCAAACACAAAAGTTGTTCTAGGAAATTGTTGATCCTAATTTTTTTCGTAGAAGTATATGAGAATAAATGATGGTGAGAATAAAATTGAACTCTTTAAATCCGCTGAAATACCTTTGAAATCCATGAAATTTCTTGAAAACTTTGAAATCAATTTCAAGAAATCTCTTAAACTTCCTGAGAACTCCAAGCATCTGCTGGTAAAGCTGGGTGTATAAATATGAGAAACCCAATTAAGAAAAACATTATCTTTTCTTTAAAAACTTTCTCAAAAGACGAAAGTTTCTTACGAAAATAATTATATAACTTTTTAGATTGTTCCAAATAAACTTTGAATAAGATTCAACAAAGGAGATTTACTGAAAAAACTGGTAAACTGCTCAAAACTTTTTCTAATAAATTCGTGCATTCGGTGTGTATAAAATTCGTAAGAAACTCTTTTTCAACTTTCCTTCAGATATAATTTATATGATAAAGTGTGCGTGCAAGCTCTACAGTAATACAAATCCTTAAAAAAATTGTCTGTCATCCTTCAAACTCCTTTCATTTTATTTTTGAAAATAAATACTGAATAATGTATATAGATATATATCTGATAGTGATACATTGATCAGATTATCTGATTTCCATTGATCAGAATGATTTGTGATCCAATTGCTTAGCGTAAGCCCTGAGTGATCAATTCCCAAATCCCAGAGGCATCAAATCGATGTGTTGACGTGTCTGATCTACATTGACAGATCCTCGGATTAAGACTGTTTAACGCCCTGGATGGTATAATTATGTTTCCCCCCATTCAATTTGTTATATCTCGAAGAAAAAGTTAAAAAATCATAGTCTAAAGTTTCGGTATATCATTCACGCTTAAGCGAAATCAGAAGACGTCCTGGATCAGTTAGTGGCACTTTGCTCTATAGGAAAGAGGAATTGCAAACACGGCTTTGCTGCGAATAGCCTCGAGCGGCTTGAAGAGGTCGATCATGAGAAAACAAGGGTTGAGGAAGCGTTAAATGCCATTTAAAAGCTGCTCTATCCTCCTCTTGAAAGCTCAATTTGCTTTTCTCGTCAAGAAAATTCCCCTCTAAAACTCAAGATCTTATGCTTTCTACTTTCAGATAGATTTCATGGAATTTTATATTATTTCAAGGATTAAACGAAATATTCAGGTTTTTATGAGATTACCAGCAGTTTCAAAAGATTTTCAGAGAACTCAATGAAAATTGAAGGATTAAAACTTAATAAAATTCTCTAGAAGCGAATCTTTTAAAAGCAAATTTTGATAGTACAGTAATAATTGTAAATCTCTTAAATAAAGTCTAAGAGTAGAATTTTGCAACTAATAGACACAATAAATAGGAGAATAACGAGATGCGTTTAGTAGCAAGTGACCTTAAACGTCTGTTTGGTGTCACATTAACAGAAGAGGGTCTTCCTCTGAGCTCTCTGCTCCCTAAGATTATATTATAGCTAACTAATTAAAAGTAACCTTTCAAACTTGCAAAAATACTGCAAGAAGCTTTCGATTTTACGGTACTTAAATTTTCTTAATTTTATTTAGACAATCGTTGAGTTGTTATACGTTGGATTAGAAGCCACACTGAAGCCAAAGAGCACTTGGATGCAAAATGGGTGTTGGGAGGGTGAATAGAACAAATTATTATTTCATCGTTGTT
Source organism: Synergus umbraculus (assembly GCA_900474325.1). Taxonomy (NCBI): domain Eukaryota; kingdom Metazoa; phylum Arthropoda; class Insecta; order Hymenoptera; family Cynipidae; genus Synergus; species Synergus umbraculus. The sequence goes on from UCOK01008884.1 coordinate 47,904, forward strand.
ACCTTCATCCTATTTGTAGGAATTGAGGACACGAAGTGAGTTTGTATTATTCTTGACCACTTGTTTGTATAACGACCATGTTAATAGGGATTATAAGCTAACATACGTGAATAAAAAGGGTTGTGTAATGCATACCCACTGGCATGATTAAAGAAAACTGAAAAAATCATGAACTAATTTTAATATTGCTAAAATTAATGCGATACGTGCATTTTTGCTACAGCTTTTTATTTTAACAAGAACGAAAGCACGCTCCGCGCGCGCATTTATCTTCTTTTTAAATATTATATAATTTATTATATTTTATATAATCTGTAATCTCTTAAAATGATTAAAGATTTCATCAAATTCCATGAAATCCTTAAAAATATTACGAAATCATTTAAATATCAGAAAAATCTCTCGAAATCACCTAAAATTATTAGAAATCCCATCCAATTCCTTAAAATCTCTTAAAACTCTTACAAAGCTTTTAAAATCCCTTAAAATTCGACGAAATATCCTAAAATCTCATAAAATTCTACAAAATCGTTTTAATATCTTAAAAATCTCTTGAATTTCCTAAAAGTTACTTAAAAATCATTAAAAATTCACATAAAAACCTTCAAAATCATTAATCTCTTGAAATCCATGTTAAAATTAGTGAAAATCTCTAAAAATTTCTAGCAACCTCTAGAAATGTTTCAACTCTTAAAATCTCTTAAAATCA